>CANXYC010979774.1:0-18478 GCA_948193065.1 Aleurites moluccanus
GCTATCTCCCAACATACTCAAAGAGAGTTGTCGGATCAATGCTACTCACTATCCAAAGTTTGCATTTCGTAACTGGTGATGTAGTGATGCATGAAAATCAAGGTTAAACCAAAAGCCAAGTAAAAAGTCATTTTAAAAAAAGATTTTCAACCAATTGGTAGTCCTCTTTAATTTTTTCAAAAAAAGTTTCTCCCCAGTGGAGTCGCCAGCTGTGAGGCCTCGCCCGTGCGCCGCTCCGTCCGGGCCTGCCCCTTTTTCGAGAGGAAAAAGAGAGCATTGGGGCATCGGAGTGCTCATATAGGGCAAATTCTCACGGAGGAGACGTGCTTAACGCCTTTTATTTGAAAACGGTTTTGATGTTTTGAAGTTGCCACCTTAAGTTATTTTTGTAGGAAAAATTTAAGGTAAAAACTCATTTTGACTCCAATCTTATCCCAAAGGAAAAAGTGCACTAGTCCTCGAAACCAAAGAGGGTTCGAGGACTAGGTTTTCGGTTGAACTTGACTTTCAATTTTAACCTTGATTTAAAATGATTTTTATGAACAATTAAAAAATGACATGTAAGATGCATGAGCAAGTAATTAAATGGATGAACAATATAATCAAGTAAAGCAATTAAAAGAAAGGAGATGGTTTTGTCATTTTTTGGATTTGAAGCTTTCATACAGCTTGCCTGCGTATCCCGTCGAATGGGAATCAAAACCCATGCAGTTCTTCCTTCTCGCAAAGGAGGGTTGATTTATGCCCAATTTATCATGATTTGCTACTTTATTTCAATGCTTTACCAAAATAAAGAGGATGAGTTAGAAAATGTACCTTGCCCTAGCTTCTAGGGATGCTGGCGGGCGGAGTGCTCTTCCAGAGCGAAGTTCCACCTTGGATCAGATAACGCCCGAGGAAATGGTTCGAGATGCCTTCTTAGCTCTTAAGAAAGCAAGTCGGCAGAGGGACCTTTCTTCGAGGAAAGATTCAACTGAGAGGCTCAATACGCCTCTAATAGCAACTCTTTTAAATCAAAAGAGAGTTAAAGAAGAAGAAAATATCACTTGGAGAGGAAAAAAGACGAAATCTAGTGACGAAAATGATTTCTTGTCTTTTTTCCTTGCTTTCGCGAGTCTTGGCATGTTTTTATGTGTCACTCTGTGTTTTTGTGTGTTTGGAAGGTGAGGGGAGGCTTTCTATTTATAATAGGAGTTTCGGGGGTCGAATCCCATCATTTTTCGATGTGGGATTCAGAAGAAATCAAGTGCAGCATGTCGCTGCCGCCAGCAAGAAGAGTTGTTGCCGCCAAAGGGGGGTGGCGGCTCCGCCATAGTGCCTTGGCGACACAGGGTATGAAAGAGGGCGGCAGCTGCAGCAGGGAGCCGCGCTGCCCGGCGATTGCCACCCAGAGGGGGGGGGTGGCAGCGGGCGGCAATGCCAAGCCTGGAGGGTGGCACCTGTGCTCCAGCTTCGTTCTGAGGCCATTCTGAGCACGGGTTTGGTTTCAGGGAATGCCGTTCGGGTTGATGCGAGTCCGAGGGTGTAAAAAATGAGTGTTCACATGAATACTTGTGGGCATACATTGTCAAGCCAATAAGTTAGGTTATGGTTCAAACTTGACTTGCCCATTTAAATCAACAACAAACCACATTGTTAAACAAAGTATAGGTATCAAAGAAACAAGGTTAAACAACATCAAAATAGATCAAATTGGCAAGGAAAAATCAAGCAAAAACCAAAGAAATCCAAAGGCAATATAAGACATACATGGTTCGGCCAAAAGGGTGATTTTAGGGCAAGGTTCCAATCATCAATTCAATGAATTATACATGTTATTTGATGCAATGTAAACTCACCTAAGCCTCCAATTAGCTTTTACACAATGCAATTCCACCAATTTCCACTAAAATGCTAAAATAGGCTACTTTGAAAACCAACCTCGATCAATCTGCAATTCTACATCAATTAATCCATCAATTAGTTACCTAAACACTTCCAATTGACTAATTCTAACATCAATTAACATAAACAAACACTAATTCAATAAGTCATTCTATACAACTTCAATTTAACAACCTAATTTAGGGATTTCATCAAATTAGGATAAATTGGTGCAATTAACTATCATACCCATTCAATTGAACATAAATAACATATAAATCATCAATCAAACTAAACAAATAAACATTCTTACCTCAAACTCCCAAAGTGGCCGAAAACTACTTTGAGTTTTTCCTCCAAATTCTTCACTCCTCTAAGCAATCTAATGGTAGAAATGAACAGAGCTTAGATGATTTGTTACTTTTCTATCAAATTTCCTTAGAAATCTATAAGAAAAATGAAGAATGGAAGATGGAAATGGCAAAGAAATGGTTCGAAAATGGCAATGAAGAAGAAAGGAAATGGTTCATCCGAAAATGGCTAAGGAAATTATAAAGAAATCTAACTTGCACAACTACAACTTAATCCCCCAAGTTTCATTCTTTACACTTTGGTCCTTAAATCTTCTGTAATTTATTCTAACAATTCTGTCAGGATTTAGATATCAGAGTGGGGAGTCAATAAGCTTATTTTAATTTATCCTTATTTATAAAAATGGTTCTGGAGTCATTCTGTAACCCCGACCGATCAATTTTCACTATTCACCTTAAAGTTCCATTTATTTACAAAAAATGCCATTACTTACTTTTTCAGTGTTCCTAAATGATTTTTACTTCTTTCTTTTTATCAAAATTACACATAAATTATGGTCATCTTTCATCCCAAGTCAACTTCAGAAATTCTTTTGTTGACCAGATTGCTTATTTTTTGGCAATGTTCCCGACACCGCCGCTTTCCGGAAAAGTTTCAAGTTCACTTTCTAACTGTGTCTCTAAAATTATTTCCCACCATTTCAAGACTAAAGGACCATATACTAAGAATAAATTTATGCATGATAGTTATAATATTCTAAGGTATTACATTCTACCCCCCTACAAATAAATTCGTTCTCAAATTTAAATAAAACATACCTCACTGCTGGAATAGGGATGGATATCTGCTCCGCATCACCTACTCGCTCTCTCATGTACACTCCTCCATCATCTGGTTCCTCCATAGTATCTTTACCATCGGGATCTCTTTGTTCCGAAGCTTTCTAACATGTCTATCAATAATCTCCACAGGTAGCTCCTCATAGGACAAATAATCACTGAGATCCACATGCTGTATCTCCAAAATGTGCGATGGATCGGATACATACTTCCGCAGCATAGATATATGGAAGACTAGATGTACGTGGCTCATACTGAGTGTAAGAGTCAATCTATAGGCCACACTACCAATCCTCTCAAGTATCTCAAAAGGGCCTATAAATCTTGGTGATAGCTTACCCCTCTTCCCAAATCTCATAACTCCTCTCATTAGTGAGACCTTTAGGAAGACATGATCACCAACTGAAAAATGTATATCCTTCCTCTTCGTATCAGCATAACTCTTCAGCCTACTAAAGACAGTCCTCATCCGCTCTCTGATCATAGGAACCTTCTCCATAGTCTCTCTGATCAACTCTGATCCCTCTAGCTGCTTCTCTCCTGTCTCCACCCAACACACTGGAGATCTGCACTTCCTACCATATAGTACTTCAAATGGAGCCATACCAATAGATGAGTGATAACTGTTGTTGTAGGAGAACTCTATCAGTGGTAGATAATAATCCCAGTTACCCTTGAAATCTAGAACACATAATCTGAGCATATCCTCCAAAGTCTGGATTGTCCTCTCCGACTGTCCATCAGTCTGTGGATGGAAAGCAGTACTGAACCATAACTGGGTACCCATAACCTCCTGAAATTTCTGCCAAAACTGAGATGTGAACTGTGTACCCCTATCAGATATAATCACCAAAGGAACTCCATGAAGACGCACAATCTTATCCACATACAAATATGCATACTAAGTTGCTGTATAGCTAGTCTTAACCTCCAGAAAGTGTGCAGACTTCATCAATCGGTCAATAATAACCCATATAGAATCATATCCCCTCGAAGTCCATGGTAGACCAATTATAAAATCCATGGTAACCTGTTCTTATTTCCACTCTGGCAGCTCTATCTCCTAAAGTAGCCCTGATAGCTTCTGATGCTCAAACTTAACCTGCTGACAGGCTAAGCATTTAGAAACAAATTGAGCTATGTCCTTCTTCATCCCTGGCCACCAATAAATATCCCTCAGATCATGATATATCTTGGTAATCCCTAGATGTACACTGTAAGCATAATAGTGGGACTCTCTCATAATCCGATCTCGTAGCTCATCACAATCTGGTACACATATGCGTCTCCCACATCTCAGTATCCCATCCTCCACTGAAAACTCTGTCATCCTACCACTCTAAACCTCTCCCTTCAGCTTTAGTAGATATGGGTCCCTGTCCTAAGCCATTTTAATATCATCAAACAACAGTGACTTCGCCCAAAATTGGGCTATCAGAGCCTGATTCTTATCCTAGGATCCTAACTCCAACTCTACCCCCAAATTTGCTAGCTCTCTCATCTATCTGATCAATGGCCTCCTGCCAATCACAATATGAGCAAGATTACCCATAGATTTCTTGCTCAACGCTTCCGCCACTACATTGGCCTTCACTGGGTGATAGAGAATCTCACAATCATAATCCTTCAAAAGCTCTACCCATCTATGCTGCCTCCAATTTAGATCCTTCTGCTGAAATATATATTGTAGACTCTTATGATCAGTATATATCTTGCATTTCGACCCATATAAGTAGTGTCTCCAAATCTTCAAGGCAAATATAACTGCTGCCATCTCCAGATTATGAGTCGGATAATTTGCTTTGTGCTTCCTTAACTGACGAGAAGCATAAGCAATTACCTACTCATCTGCATCAGAACACACCCTAGGCCAATCCGTGAAACATCACAATATACTGTAAATTTTTCCCTCTCAACTGGTAATGCCAAAACCGAAGCACTAGTAAGGCAATACTTCAAAGTCTAGAAGCTACGGTCACACTCATCTGTCCAAACATATCGCTCTTGTTTCCTCATCAGTCTAGTCAAAGGAGCTGCAATATAGGAGAAATCCTTCACAAACCTCCGATAATACCCAGCCATACCCAGAAAACTACGTACCTCTGAAACACTGGTAGGCTATGGCCAGTTAGCAACCGCCTCAATCTTATGAGGATCCACCTTAATCCCATCCTTGCATACTATATGCCCAAGGAAGCATACCTCAGTCAACCAGAACTGACACTTAGATAATTTGGCATACAATCGAGGCTCCCGAAGTGTCTGTAGCATAATCCTCAAATGCTCTCTGTGCTCCTCTTCACTCCTGGAATAAATAAGTATGTCATCAATGAAGATGATGATAAACTTATCCAAATACGACCTGAACACCTTGTTCATCAAATCCATGAAAGGTGCTGGAGCATTGGTCAACCCGAATGGCAATACCAGAAACTCATAATGACCATAGCAGGTTATGAAAGTAGTCTTGGGTATATCATCACTACTGATCTTCAACTGATGATACCCAGACCTCAAATCAATCTTAGAAAAACGGTTGGCATCCTGCAGCTAATCAAATAAGTCATCTATCTGTGGCAATGGATACTTATTCTTCACTGTGACTTTGTTCAGCTACCTGTAATCTATACACATCCTCAATGAGCCATCTTTCTTTCTCACAAATAGAACCGGTACACCCCATGGAGAATTGCTCGGTCTGATAAACCCTTTATGTAATAGCTCCTATAATTGTATCTTCAACTCCTTCAGTTCAGCTGGAGCCATTCTATATGGTGGAATGGATATCGGGTATGTGCCTACATACACCTCTATCTCAAACTCAAACTCCCTATCAGGGGGCAATCCTGGCAACTCATCAGGAAATACGTCAGGAAACTCCTGAACAACCGGTATTTGATCCAACTGAACAGAAGGTCTCTGTACATCCACTACATGTGCCAAATAGGATGAACAACCTTTCCCAATCATCCTCGGAGCTTGGATAGTAGATATCAGGTAAACCCAAAACTCCCGAATCTCTCCCTGAAACTCAAACTCTGGCTGCTCCTCAGGCTAGAATCTAACTCTCTTCCGATAATAGTCTATCACTGCCCGGTGCCTCTTTAACCAATCCATACCCAAAATCACATCTAACTCAAGCACAGATAACTCAATCAAATCAGCACGGAAAATATGATTATCAATCTCAACAATGCAATCAGGATAGAAATGATCCACATCCACACAATCCACCATAGGAGTAGCAACAGTCAATGGCATATCTAATAACCTCCTCTCCTTATTCAATTTGGGTGCAAAATATGGTGACACAAAAAAATGAGTTGCACCTGAATCAAATAAGGCATCTGCAATCTCATTCTGAACCAAGATAGTACCTGTGACAACATTTTATGATCTCTGGGCATCCTGAGTGTTCACTGCAAATACTTTGTCCTGGCCCCTACCAGCTGGAGCCTGACTGCCACTGGGAGCCTGTCCTCCCCTGCCTCTACCTCTAGCTGTAGCCTCTCTGCCTATATTCTAACTCGTCTGAACCACTGGCTGTGAAACTGTGACAGATGGCTGCTGCTACTGATCACCCTAAAGAGGACATCTATTAATGAAGTGACCCTGCTAGCCATACTTTAAACATGCCCCTGTCTGTAATCGACACTCCCCCTCCATGCCTCCGTCCATAAAATCCACACACTGGTATACTAGGTACTTGTACTGCTGGTCTAGATGAGCCCTATGAGTAAGTAGGTGTAGACCGTACTACTGGTGGTCCCCTACTCTGTAATCTCCACCTCTGACTACCACCTAATGATCTTTGCTCGAATCATGGCACTAGCTCAAATGGTATAGAATGGGAGCTGCTCTCCTCCCCTCCTACTCTGTGATCCTGGACCACCCTTCCTCTTCTGGCCCCTCTTTGCCCTCTCAGCCTTATATTTCTCCTCCATCTAAGTAGCCTTGTTTATCATTGTAGTCAAAGAAGTGAAATCTGTAGCTATCAAGGCGTTATGCAGTACAACATATAAACCCCTCCGGAATCTACTAATCAAATCTGTCTCTGTCGGTACTATATGAGCTGTATATCTACTCAGCCCTATAAACTCCTCGGCATACTCCTCTACTGATCTATCTCCCTGCTCAAGCTGCTCAAATCTCACCAGATTACGGGTCCTAACACCCTCAGTGATGAACTCATCAATCAAACCTTGCCTGAACTCTGCCCAAGTAGGTGGGTGCTCTCCATATAGCCTAGTCTCCATATGCCTCGAGAACCACGTCCAGGCCTTACCCTTAAGCAATAGACCTACCAACTCAACTAATCTTAACTCTGAACAAGGTAGTCTCCTCACTACCTTCTCCACCTCCTCTAAAAAGTCAACTGGATCTGTACCTCTATCCCCTCTAAACTCCAGTAAGTTTAGCTTCAGAAAGCTAAACATTGAAACTCCACCCTCCTCAATCTCTCTCCGACCTCCCTGTACAACTGGCTCCCTCTGAGCCCCCACTGGCTGTACAAGAGCTAGTGCCACTACCTCAGGTACTACAGGTAGAGGTACTACTGTAGGAGCAGGTGGTGGTTGTGCCTGCTATCTCTCTCGTCTAATCTCAACCATCTCCCTCCTCAACTCCATCAAACCTCTCATCATCTCTACCCTCCAAGGGTCATCTCCCCTCTCTGGATCCTCTGAAGCCCGTCAAGATCGAGACGGACCTTCTGATACTAAAATCTCTCTCACTAGGGACTCATTGGAGGCAACCTCAGCCTTCCTTATATCTTTGTCTTTGCTATCAGAAATCTCTGTAATCTGTCAGGAAAAATAATAACAGTCTCAGAATACAGTAAAAATGTAGAATAATAACATATATCAGACGATAACAGCAAACGATGACAAAAGAAATCCTATGCTCCGTGGTATACTTAATTCTATCCCATTCTGTAACTAGTCACTATTCCTCTGTAATTCAGTCACTATTCATCTGTAACCTAGATTCACAATCTGTAAACCTAGTGCTCTAATACCACCTTTGCCATGACTCGATTTCTCGGACCGCAACGGTCCTAGGGTACGGGAGATACCAAAGGCGACCGACACCCGTAGAACCTAGTATCACATGCGTCATCTATAAATCTCAATATATTATTCATATTAATTAATTACCAATCAATCTGTTAACATGTCATGCATTTTGTAATCATTTTACAATTGGTTGTAACCATTCACATATTATATCATAATACCATCATATAACTCAAAATATAATCATCAATATAACATATACAATGTTCATCTCCTAGCTAACCCAATACATACCCATGGAGCAGCTAGATAATGAACATCAAAATAAATACATAATATCCAGAAATATACTTAATAGTCTGTAGCAGAAATCCACGGAAGACAGAAGACTGGATTCTGCAACCTACTCCTCTCCTAAAATGGGTAAACAATGAAATAAGTGAGTATAGATGATACTCAGTGAATTTACATGCATCACAATGAAATATATAGGCTCGAGTAATGGTTTATACATGATAAGAAATAATGGTACAGTGTAAATCATATAAAGTTACAGAATCAATATCGGTAAATAATAGGAATAGCAATGGTCATATCCAGTCAGGGAATCAATATGGTAAGACAGATAAAGGTCCATGAACATGTAGACTATGTGTAATCACACAGTCGATCACATATCACATAGGCATAAGACTGATCAGGTCCTATGGCTAGAACCAATAACCCTTCCCAGCTAGGGCATCAATATCAATGTGCATATTGCTGACAGTATGTACTCACTACCCTGTCGGTGAGGCAGCTCTGTCAAACTACATTTAAGTCAATAGAAATAGATAACATGTCAATAGATACCATTATGCAACAATGGTACCATCAATATCAATATGAACAATATCTTTCAAATCAAGTAGCATATGAATCAATGGCATAGCAGAATACAATATATATACAAGGATAAAGGTTATGGTAAACAACAAAGGTATCCATCAAAAGTTGGTTCGGTGGCGAAAATCGATAGGCCAATTGGCATGCCAATGTCACTGGCAATAATGGCATTCAATTGGTAGGCCTATGGCATGCAAACCAATAGGCTAAAGGCAAATGAACTAGGCATTTCATCGAATACTTGGTGGGCATACATTGGCAAGCCAATAGGTTAGGTTATAGTTCAAATTTGACTTGCCCATTTAAATCAACAACAAACCACATTGTCAAACAAAGTATAGGTATCAAAGAAACAAGGTTAAACAACATCAAAATAGATCAAATTGGCAAGGAAAAATCAAGCGAAAACTAAAGAAATCCAAAGGCAATATAAGGCATACATGGTGGCTAAAAGGGTGATTTTAGGGCAAGGTTCCAATCATCAATTCAATGAAATATACATGTTATTTGATGCAATGTAAACTCACCTAAGCCACCAATTAGCCTTTACACAAAGCAATTCCACCATTTTCCACAAAAATGCTAAAATAGGCTACTTTGAAAACAAACCTTGATCAATCTCCAATTCTACATTAATTAATCCATCAATTAGTTACCTAAACACTTCCAATTGACTAATTCTAACATCAATTAATATAAACAAACACTAATTCAACAAGTCATTCTATACAACTTCAATTTAACAACCTAATTTAGGGATTTCATCAAATTAAGATAAATTGGTGCAATTAACCATCATACCCGTTCAATTGAACCTAAATAACATCTAAATCATCAATCAAACTAAACAAATAGACATTCTTACCTCAAACTCCCAAAGTGGACAAAATCTACTTTGAGTTTTTCCTCTAAATTCTTCACTCCTCCAAGCAATATAATGGTAGAAATGAAGAGAGCTTATATGATTGGTTACTTTTCTATCAAATTTTCTTAGAAATCTATAAGAAAAATGAAGACTGGAAGATAAGAAATGGTTTAGCAATGGCAATGAAGAAGAAAGGAAATGGTTCATTCGAAAATGGCTAAGGAAATTATAAAGAAATCTAACTTGCACAATTACAACTTAATCCCTCAAGTTTCATTCTTTACACTTTGGTCCTTAAATCTTCTGTAATTTATTCTGACAATTCTGTCAGGATTTAGATATCAGAGTAGGGAGTCAATAGGCTTATTTTAATTTATCCTTATTTATAAAAATGATTCTGGAGTCATTTTGTAACCCCGACCAACTAATTTTTACTATTCACATTAAAGTTCTATTTATTTACAAAAAATGTCATTACTTACTTTTTCAGTATTCCTAAATGATTTTCACTTCTTTCTTTTTACCAAAATTACACATAAATTATGGTCATCTTTCACCCCCAAGTCAACTTCAGAAATTTTTCTGTTGACCGGACTGCTCATTTTTCGGCAGTGTTCCCGACACCGTCGCTTTCTGCAAAAGTTTCAAGTTCGCTTTCTAACTGTGTCTCTAAAATTATTTCTCACAATTTCAAAACTAAAGGACCACATACTGAGAATAAATTCATGCATGATAGTTATAATATTCTAGGGTATTACACAGTCTTATCAATCTTATGTTATAAACATTGGATTGGCTTGGATATGCTACTAGACTGTGACACTATTTTACATGGATACAAGCCCATTATTTGTCATACTTTGCTATTCGTATTATTTACCATATGATTGATCCTTTATTGATTGGATTGGACTGTTTTACTAACCTATTGCTATTCATTGACCTGATTATTGTATTTTTTTTCTTATGTACTTTTATACTCATTGGTGGAATATTTCAATTTTCTTACCTAACCCTAAAGTATAATGGCATAATTATAGCTCACTGAGTATTAAATATACTCACTCTTTAGTTGTGGATTATTTTTCAGGTTGAAAGTAGAGGATATTGGTTTTCGAGGCATTTTTCTTCCACAGTTGGTACAATATTGTGTCATATATAGTGTTTCTCCATATTTTGTGTATTGTATTCTAGAACTACTCCATGGTAACATATGTATGGTTTGTAATAGAATTATAACTGAAGATGTAACTATTAAATATTAAAATGATATGAATATGTTATATGTGAAAATGTGATCAAATATCTAAATATGGAAATGGATAGTTAGTTATAGAAATGAAATGACATGATGAAAATATTAAATTATGAGATATTCAAGATTTAATTGACAGGTTAATAGTGGTTCTACGAATTCTGGTAAGTTAACTGTTCCTACATCCTAGGACCGTCATGTTCTAAAATTTGGGACATGATACTTTTAGATAAAATTCAAAAGAGCAATCTCTTGTTGAATGATTCACTATTTCACGTGTTGTGCTGCATATATTTCGAATTTGATTGTGCAAGATGGTTTTGCAATCATTGAGTGCGTGATAGTATGATGCATTGGAATGCATCACAAAAAAAGAGGCAAAAATTTCAAAAAATGGCTAAATTGATGCATGTTTCATGCACCAAAGAGTTATCTCTTGATTGTAAAACTAGGTGGAATTCCACTTATTTGATGCTTTCTATTGTTTTGCTTTATAAAAATGTGTTTTTTCATTTAAAACAACATGACTCCTCTTATACTTGTGTGCCTAAAGAGGAAGAATGAGAATCAGCTAAAGAAATTTTTAAAAAATTAAAGTTGTTTTAAATTGTAACTGAAGCGTTTTCTGGTAGAAATTATCCCACAACTAATTCCTACTTTATAAAGGTTTGTGAGGTGAAAATAGCATTGAGTAGATGATTTATATCTCCTAATGAGATAATTAGCAAAATGCCATTGGATATGATTGAAAAATTTAATAAATATAAGGATGTACTTCATAGCATCATGGCCTATTGCAAACCCAAGATCTAAGATGAAATTATTGGAATGGATGTTTGGTCAAATTTATGAGCATAGAGCTGCAGATGAGATCCTTAGGATTAAAAATATACTTTATGACTTGCTTAACCAATATAATAAAAAGGCATACAATGTTAGTTCATTTTCTACTTTATCTTGTCTCGTAGAGTCCACTCTTTTTATGGAAAAAATTTTTTGTTTTGGATTCGATTCTTTGAGAAGTGACAAGAAAGTTGACAATGTAAAAGTGGAGTTAGATTATTACATGGAAGATGGTGCTTTATCTAGGACTAAAGATTTTGATATTTTATCTTAGTGCAAAAATCATAGAATTAAATACTCTACTTTGAGGTTAATTGCAAGAGAAGCTTTAGCTATTTTTGTAATAATGGTTGCTTCAAAATATTCATTCAGTACGAGTGGTGGATAGTTGAGTCCACATCACATCAGGCTTACTCCTAAAATAGTGGAAGCACTCGTGTGTGATCAAAATTGACAGTGGACTGAGATTAGAGGCAAGTAATTTATTCTATTATAATTTTGTTTATTCAATTTATTATTGCTTAATTTATGCTATAATGTTAATGTTGTGCAAAAACTTAACCCTATAAAATTCTATAAGTTTTAAATACTTGCAAGTGTACGAATCGTATTGTAGATAATGATAAGTTTACCTCGAGGTCGATCTCTTTGCGAAGTTGAGGAAATATACCAAGATGTTCTATTAATTAATTTATTATCCTATTAATGTCAACAAATACTTGACACAAATAAATCCTAAACACTCTAACACGATTGATTGATCACTTGCATGAAAAGTAAATGAAAGCATATAAACGCAGTAACTGAAGTGAGCAAAGTGACAGTTTTGATTAAAGACTAACTATACCTCTGATTTACAGCCTTAAATTATTAGTTTCATACTTGATAATAATCCATACCTTAGGTCTTATGAATTAATATCTACATACAAGTATTTTTCATGCACCTATATTTGGAATGAAGAGTAAATTAACAATCTAAATTAATTAACAATCAAGTTCTAGCATTAGCTTTCATCTCATTCAATTAACACAAGCATAAAAGTGATAGCTAAACACTTAAATGAGAATTAAACACACATTAATTAATCTATATGAATTCTAAATTTCAAGATATTAACTCTAAGCATGCATCATTTAAATGGTTCCATTTACACATCCTAGAATAAGAGAATTTAGTTCATAATGACAAAGAAAACAGTAAATATATTTAAAGTGTTCATTATATTTATTCAAAGTGCTTTCTCAAAATCATGACCTAGTCTACTAGAAGCAAAGAGTGCAGAAGGTTTAAACATGAGGGAGGCTTTAAGCTAGATCAAGTCCTTACAATTATCCAATATC
The DNA here is from genome assembly GCA_948193065.1 of Aleurites moluccanus. Classification (NCBI taxonomy): domain Eukaryota; kingdom Viridiplantae; phylum Streptophyta; class Magnoliopsida; order Malpighiales; family Euphorbiaceae; genus Aleurites; species Aleurites moluccanus. The sequence continues at coordinate 13,221 of CANXYC010979774.1, forward strand.
ATCTTGGAATTAGATGTTTAGATAGTAGTATTTGTTGTTAATGGCTCACAAAAGATGAGTCCTTTATTTGGTTTGATTATTGAGTATTATTGTGAGCTTAAGAATCAAATTTTTAATTTAGACATTAAATATGTTCAAAGATTTGTTAATAATACAGCTCATGTTTTAATCAGGATAACTTATTCATGCTATTGGGAACTTGTTCTTCCTTTGTTTTTGAGAAATGCTTTGTTTTATGATATTTCTTTATAATAATATTTCATTTTAAAAAAAAATAAGTAAATTTTGTATGAATTAACCTTTTTTCAATCAATACTCAAATTGGCATCAATACTTGAACAAATAATATATAAAGGATAAATCATCCCAAAAATAACTAAATTTTGAAGTTTTCCCAACATGATCACTAAAGTTTAATTTGTTCTAAGTTAATCACTAAAATCTTTTTTTTTTTTTTTTCCAATCAGAGAACGCTTGATATATTTAAGCCAAAAATCAATCGAAATGATAACGTGACATTGACATGTCATACTACGTCGTCCACACCATGTCACATAGATGAGGTGACATTTTATGTCACTTCAATATTATTATAGATTTTTTGTTTGAATTTTTCAGATAATTTCTGATTGCAAAAAAAAAAAAAAATACACCCTCTGTCTCGAAATAAATGTTTTAATTTATTGTTTAAAATGTCTCAATTTAATTATTTTATTTTCTAATTTAAATTATATTTTATTTTAAATTAACAATAATACTCTTATTAAAAATATTTTGAAAAATATAAATTAATTAAGAGATACATAATATAAGAAAATTAAAAAGATAGAAAGAAATTAAAATAATTAATGAATTAAAATAATAAAGAAATTAAAAAGGTTAAAATAAATCAAAATTTAATATGTTTATTTTAATAATAACTTGAGTAATTGACTTACAACAAATTAAATTTTAGTGATTATATAAAAAAAAAAATTGGAAATTTAATTAATTTTTAGATCATTTACCATATTAAATTCCAAATCAAATACACCCCGGCCATTAAATTCCAAATCAAATACACCCCAGCCAATATAACTCGCTAAAATAGAGAAAATGAAATGGAATACGGTGTAAATACAGCTTAGATCCACACTCATGCTTTAATTCATCATGCAGTAGTTGGATGATCCACATACATGTGCAGGGTATAGAAAGATGACGACGTTATTGATGATTTTATAGAACAAATTAGAATAATAGAACACGGGAATGTTGTTTGAACCTTAAAATAATAGCCTGCTGATCTCAAAATACAAAATTACGTAATAATACTCTGATATGTTGGAAAATCCCAAGTTAACGCCACCTAGAACACCTGACTTTCCACAGGAGAAAACCATGCTAATAACATCTAGAACATGGTTTCGACATGATCATGACACTTTTTGACTTTTCAATATCATTATCACCACCAGAACAATCATGGTTCATCATTGCCAAACACGGCAACAGTTGCATCATCTTGCCATATTTATGATACCTTAAATATCATTTGCCAGCACTATCATCGCTATCATAAATTTTTTCCCTAATGTTATAGTTAAAAAGAAGGAAAAAAAAAAAACTTGGCCAGTAGTCTGGTATTGAATTAACCTATTTAACACACATTGGCATTTGCTAGCAAAATTAGGAGGCCAACTGAGCAAGGTAATGTACTCTATGCAACTATTTCTCCTACCTTTTTCTCTTGCGTGATCCAGTCAGAGCTGCTTTAGTATTTGCCCATTCTTTCAATGACGCGTCAGTCCTCATAAACGAGCAAGTCTCACCAGTCACAACAGCTCCAGTACTTGTTCCTTGTTCAGTTTGCTTTGTAGCCAAAAAATGTTTGTTCTCTTTTGAAGCTGAAGCTTGTTTGGTTGCTGAACTGTATTTGTTCTCTGTTGAGACTGAAGCTTGCTTGGTTGCCAAATGGTAATTGTTCTCTGTTGAAACTGAAGTATCATCATTGCCCATAACAATGAGGTGGCTCGGATATAGAGTACTTTGCGTATCACAATCCCTTCCGAAGGCCAAACCCATTTTACCATTTACAGCAGTTCCGTTTTTACGCTTTTCAGTTGTATAACCATGTGTGCAGTCTCTAGAGTCAGCACCAGGTTTTACTGGCTCTTGCTTCTTGAAAGTAAGACCTGGCAAGATCTGGGTAATACTGAATGAAGTGCTATTATTATTAGCGACCAATTGAGTCCATGAAGCTTCGTTGAGCCATGCAGAACCTCTACCTGTCTTATTCAAAGCAGAATCCTGTTTGGTAGGCTGAGTTTCTGCAAGCCCTTTCACTTCTGTATTCTCCAATTGACCTAACTGATTTTCATGCCTCGATAATTTCTTGTTCTTGATGTTATTGGAGTTTGGTATACTATCAGATTTGGGTTGCTCTTCTTTATTGGGTGAAATGCCAGGCAATATGTCTGAGATGTTGATTGTGCTATTGCGCTTATCGCCAATAAGTTCTCCCCACGAACACTTCTGTGACCATGAAAGACTAGGAGCAGATTGTTTGGCACCCGATTGTGAATCAATGTGTTGAGCCTCCAAGATGACTCCTGGCCCATTTAAATGAGCTTGCAATCTCCCCTTGCCTCCAGAAACAGCAGATACAAATTCATTTCCATTATTTCTGTTATGGTTCCTCATCTGCCTTTTGAGCACATCTTGAGTTGGTCGATCTTCAGAAACTTGCCTTTTATTTAATTTTGACTCCTTCGCATTTGAGAAATAAAATATTAAGAGTTAAGATTCAAACTCATAAGAAAAATGATATAAAAGTGAATGCCAACTTAAAAACTGAATTCCATTAATTAAGCATTAAGCCATACCTGATCAGTGAAGGCTGTTTCCTGTCCTCGGCTTACCACATTAATTATGAGGTTATCATCATCTGCAAAAGAATATCTTTCACTCTCATCAGACTCTGGATCATGTGTCACTTTGATGGAATAATCTTCTTCCTTGGTCGGTTTAATATCATTTGGTTCAGTACTTGAAACATTTTCCATCTCAAACAGCTTATTCATCACAGAATTCATCATATCAAGTTCCTCCTTATTCATGCCACCACCTTGTTTTTCCAGAGCAGGAATCTGTTTTTCTTCAGCAATATGGAGAGGACCAGAATGCTCTTCACAATCACAGAAATGTGTAGGTAGAGAAGGAACTTCAACACGTCTGAAACTGTATTTGTGCTTGCCAGTTCCACTAAATGGTAGTGACTTCACCTGCAAAAAAACATACAAGTAAGAATGCAAAACAATGGGGGTGCTGAGGTGCTTGATTGTTATAACACAGCACACAAAGACAAAACTAAAAGGGCACTTCTAACTATGTTAAAGGTTACCTTTTGTAATCTAGGGAAAAAAACTCGCAGCTGCTTCTTTTCTGAACTGAGCGCTTTTCTGGGATTTTCTAAAACCTCCATTTTCTTATCTACATCATCATTAACATCAGTAGTATATGTAGTACTAGCAAGCTGACCATCTTCAGCCCTTTCCCGTTTCAAGCGATCAAGATAATGTTCTTTTGCCTTCTCAAGTCTCAACCTCCCACCCTTCCAGACACACCCATTGTACTGCAAAGTGACAATTTTAATTTATAGGGTAAATAATAGCAGCAACATGAATCAAATATGAAAGAAGAGAAAGGTTTTCTACTATGTCAAATTGAGGCACATAACATTAACCAAGGAGGCTTTATTAAGATATTAATGTCCTAAAATATCAGATAGGCTTGCAGGTACAAGATTTAATATAAAATAAAATAGGGAAATGGTTAATATTTTCATTTTCATTTCATTGAGATCCTATGCGTGAATTTGGCTATGGAATTTCAGGTATTTCACCAAATGCTTGATATTGTATACTCAACTCAACTAAGCCTTGATACCAAGCTGGTTGGGATCCATTTTACTGCATTCCACCCTGTCTAGAACTAGAGTTCCATCAAGTTATAGGACCTCTATATCCTATGCCAAACCTCCATTTCTTACCTTCAATAAGCTCCTATGCCAACCCTCCATTTCTTAACTCCCACCACATCTATATGCTCAACCATCCAAACAGAAACATGTCCTAACTGCTTGGCGTTCTATATTTTGCAATATCAATTAGAAAACCCAAATGCCAAATTCATACAAAAAGCAATAATTGTACAAAAACAACCATAAATGGGAATAAAGATATATGGGTATGAGATATAAATAGTCATAAAACAATTAATCGAAAAGAAAGAAAGATATATTACAGTGCTGAAGAGCTTGGAGAGGGAATTATGGGAAGACGGTAAGAAGTCGATATATGCAAAGCTCCGACCTTTGGTTCTGATGATATGGAGCGCTTGAATATCACCGCCAATTTTAGAGAAAATACTGCACAGATCATGGCTGCTCACGCTCTCACCCAATCCTCCTATGTAAATCCGTACTTTGTCTTCTACTCTTTCCATCTCTTCGTGATTCTCTCACCCTTTCGGCGCTCTTCCTCTGCTTGTTACCATTTGACCCCTTTTTATCATCGTCTCCACCAGTAGCCGCTTTGATTTATTATTATTATTATTTATTATTATTTTTTTTTTTTAGCCGTATGTAATTATCATTATATTATTATTATTAATTAATTAATTATTAAATAAAAATTATTTTATGATATTTTTAATAAATTTTAAATAAAAAATATAATTTTAAATTTAAATATATTATTGAATTTATCAACTTTTATGTCATTTAATATTCAAAAATTAATAATTACAATTAAATTTATTTTCTTCCAATTTGAGCTCTTTGTATTCATTCCATCTTTTGCATTTTTCTAACAAGTTGTTAATTGCTTATTCAATAATTAATAGCTATAAGATTTTTCTTTTATTTTTTAATTTTAGTTTTTTTTTTTTTTTTTTTAATTTTGTGAAGTGTGCTTGTCTAAATTATTTTAGACTCTTATAACAATAATATTTAATATTCAATAGCTCTCCTATTATTATATATAATTGTTTACCAAAATATTTCACGGTATTTCATTATTGTTATAATAGGAGAGTTGAGAGTTAAAAATAAATAAAAGTAAAATTAATACAAGTAACTTATTAAATTATAAAAAAAATTAATATTAACTGTTAATTACTTAATTTAATATTAAATACATATAAGGTAGCTTTTTTTTTGTAAACCTATATATATATATATATATATATATATATATATATATATATATATATATATA
>CANXYC010980160.1:0-18850 GCA_948193065.1 Aleurites moluccanus
TTTTTGGTATTATCAATTGGGTTAACTAATGCACCTGCTGCTTTCATAGACCTGATGAACAGAGTGTTTAAGACCTATTTAGATAAGTTTATCATTGTCTTCATTAATGATATTCTTATCTATTCTAGGAGTAAAGAAGACCATGAGGAGCATCTTAGGATCACATTACAAATTCTAAGAGAACACCAATTGTATGCTAAATTGTCAAAGTGTGATTTCTGGTTGATAGAGGTAGCATTTCTGGGGCATGTTATTAGTAAAGATGGCATCAAAGTTGATCCTCAGAAAGTGGAAGCAGTGTCTAATTGGCCACGACCCACTACAGTGACTGAGGTGAGGAGTTTTATGGGATTAGCTGGATATTATAGGAGATTTGTTAAAGACTTCTCAAAGGTAGTTGCTCCATTGACCAGATTGACTCGAAAACAGGAAAAGTTCCATTGGAGTGAAAATTGTGAGAAGAGTTTTCATACTCTTAAGACATGTTTGACTACTACTCCAATGTTGACATTACCTACAGAGACTAGTACATTTTCCATATACTGTGATGCATCTAGAATTGGCCTAGGATGTGTGCTGATGCAGGATAGGAAGGTAATTGCTTATGCTTCATGACAGTTGAAGAAGTATGAAGCAAATTATCCTACCCATGATTTGGAGATGGCAACAGTGATTTTTGCTTTAAAGATTTGGAGACATTATCTTTATGGGGTAAAATGTGAAATATATACAGATCATAAGAGTCTTCAGTATCTACTTCATTAAAAAGAACTGAATTTGAGACAGAGACGATGGGTTGAATTGCTTAAAGATTATGATTGTCAGATTTTGTATCATCCAAGGAAAGCTAATGTGGTAGCTGATGCACTTAGCAGGAAATCTATGGGTAGTTTAGCCCATGTAACTGTTACATAAAAGCCTTTGGTACAGGAGTTTAGGGAATTGATAGCAATGGGATTGACTCTAGATTTTGAGTTACGGGGACAGGAACAAGTGCTGATAGCACAATTTCAGGTCAAACCCTTATTACTGGATGAGATAAAGAATTCCCAGGGTAATGATGCACAACTAATGAGGATTATGGAGTTAGTTAGTGAAGGTAAGGCTCCTGAATTTATAGTTAGGGACAATGTATTGAAATGTAATGATAGATTATGTATACCTGACTGTGATGTTTTGAGAAAACAGATTATGGAGGAGATCCATTATGCTCCATACACCATTCATCCTGGAGTGACAAAGATGTATCATGATCTAAAACAGCATTATTGGTGGCCCAATATGAAAGGTGACATAGCTAAGTTTGTGTCTACTTGTTTAGCCTGTTAGCAGGTTAAGGTGGAACATCAAAAGCCATCTGGTTTACTACAGGAGATTCAATTACCAGAATGGAAATGGGAATAAGTCACTATGGACTTTGTGGTTGGATTGCCAAAGACACAGAGGGGCTATGATTTTATATGGATAATAGTGGATCGGTTAACTAAATCATCTCACTTTCTGGAAGTAAAGACTACCTACACAGCAATTCAGTATGCCCAGTTATATGTTGACAAGATTGTCAGACTGTATGGTGTACCATTGATGATTATTTCTGACAGGGGTACTCAGTTTACTTCTAGATTTTGGCAAAAATTTCAAGAGGCTTTGTGTACTAAGCTACAGTTCAGTACTGTATTTCACCCACAGACAGATGGTCAGACAGAGAGGACTATTCAGACCTTAGAGGATATGTTAAGACTTTGTGTGATGGATTATAAGGGCAGCTGGGATCATTATCTGCCATTGATAGAATTTGCATACAACTATAGTTACCACTCCACTATTGACATGGCACCATATGAGGCACTGTATGGGAGAAAGTGTAGATCTCCTATCTATTGGGTAGAACCTGGAGAGAAATAGTTAGAGAGCCCTGATTTGATTAGAGAGACAATGGAAAAAGTGCCCATGATTAAGGAAAGAATTAGGACTGCCTTCAGTAGGCAGAAGAGTTATGTTGATCCTAAAAGAAAGGACGTGCAGTTCAGTGTAGGTGATCATGTATTCCTTAAAATCTCTCCAATGAAGGGAGTTATGAGATTTGGAAAGAAAGGAAAGTTGTCACCTAGATATATAGGTCCTTTTGAGGTTTTAGATAGGGTAGGAAATGTATCCTATAGATTGGCACTACCTCCAAACATGGGACATGTGCATCCAGTTTTCCATATTTCTATGTTAAGGAAATATGTGTCAGATCCATCCCATGTTCTTCAGCTACAAGATGTAGAGTTAAATGAGGAATTAGCTTATGAAGAAGCGCCAGTTGAAATAGTTGATCAACAGATGAGACAGCTTCGCAACAAGAGCATTCCTATGGTTAAAGTTTTATGGAGAAATAGGACAGTAGAGGAATGTACTTGGGAGAGTGAAGCTGAGATGAGGCAGAGATACCCTTCCTTGTTTCATGAGTCAGGTCACTATTTTATCTTATTACCTTAAGTAAATTCGAGGACGAATTTAATTGTAGGGGGGTAGAATGTAACACCCCAGTTTAAAGGCTTAGAACTTAAGCTTTAAGAGGCAAACTTAGATAGTTCTTTCTTTGTTTAAATTGATATGTTATATGCATGTTTATGTTTAAATTATATGAATATGCATGTTTTAGAAAGTTTTACACATGTAAAAGTGCTTTAAAAGCTGTTAGGAAGAAATCAGGAAAAACTCAATTTTTGGTGAACTGGGGTAAAATGGTCATTTCACACCCCTTCGAGTTTTATGGAAATAAACATGATATTTGAAGGTAGAAAAGAATATTAGGACATGAAAATGATGATATTTAATTTATTTGAAGTTTTGTTGGAGAAATAAACCTGATTGAAAATAGTTCCCGGCAAGCTGCTCAATTGAGGTGCTTGAGGTGCTCCGTTTGAACTAAGGGAAAATTAGTCTTTTCCTTTGAGATATGGAATTATATGGTGTATACAATCCTATGGTATCATTTTAGGCTTGATTAAATCTAACCATTGGATGAAATGGTGAAGAAATGGATGGTTAGATGAATAGGTTTCACAATTCCTATCATAAGCTCAAAGTATAGGATTACTAGCTTTAGTTATGGATTTGGTGTAACAAATGTATGTACAAGCCATCTTTGTTGAATTTGATTAACCAATAGTATAAAAGTAAGAATGATGGATAGTTGGATTGCTAGGTTTCACCATTTTAAACATAAGCCTATTGTATGGAATCATTCCTTTGATATTTAGTTGGATTTTTCCCACCACTTCACCATTGTTATCTTCTTTAAGCATTATATGTTCAGAATTTTCTCTCTCCACCTAAAGGAAGTTTTGGCCACTATTAGAATCCACCAAAATTTATGCTTTTCTTCCATTTTGGGATAGAAACATACTAATTCCAACCTTGTGAACTCAAATATAGCCTTAGATTTCAAGGAAAAACTTGAAAAAGCTAAGAATCAAAGCTTTGAAGTTTTTGAAGAACTTTTGGTAAGTTAATAGTTTTGTGATTCTTTTGATTCAAATATGATTATATGGTGTTCTTTGATGATTATTGATGTTCAAAACATATTTTGAATGGATGAAATGCAAAAATTTGGATTGAAACCCTAATAGGAAGAACTTTGAATCAGAGTATGATTTTGATGATTCTTTTGGTTTAAATGATGTGTATGATATGAATTTGTGGTTGAATAATGGAAACAAACTCATTTGGTTAAGAATCCAAGTTAGCCGAATTGAGGTGCTTAGAAAATGATGTTTGATTTTTGGTGTTTAATGGTTTTAAAGGTATGAATGATTTATATTTGATGTGTTTAACATGAATTGATGGCTAAATGATGGAAAGAAACACATTTGGAATCAAACTTGGTTTGGTTTAAACTTTGAGGTGCTTGGAATGATAAATGTGCTTTGATGTTTGATAGGTATTTATGGTTAAATGATATGCATTTGGTGTATATATATGTTGTACAATTGATTGGTGTTGAAAAATGGAAGAATGGAATGATTTCCATTAAAGTATAACAATGTGGACTTTGTTACTTTAAGGTGTTAGGTTAATGCAAATGAGGAAGTAAGACTTGAATATAATATAATGGTATAAATGATTGAAATGTATAAGGTTAAATGTGGGAAGGTTGAATGGTATAAATGATTTGAAAGGATACTTGAAAATTTGTGTATGTTTGGTATGAAATATTGAGCTAAGTGTTTGAAAGTTCATAACTTAGCATAATAATGATGAATATGTGTAATGTGAATGAAATGTGATGATATAAATGCATTTGATGTATAAAAGATATGAACAGTGTTAAAAGAGTGAAATAGGGCCTTTGATGTTCAATAAGTGTTAATGTGTGTTAGTATGTGTTTATGCATGTTGATATGTTTTAATATGATGTAATATGTATTTTGATATGGTTTATAGTGAGTATAAATCTTATAAGAGCAATTTGGATATAGGGGAAAGTTCCCAGGTAAAAGCAGCCGACGGCGAGCCGTGGGCTGGCTAGGGTTTTTGGGGGACAATTTTGGAAATTTTGATAGAGGTGAGTCTATATATATGATTGATGCATTATTCATTCATAAGTCATGAATTTATGCATATGAAATGATATCCTTACTTGAAAACCATTAATGATCCATTTTTGGGCAGATTTGCCAATATGACCTAAAACAGAGCTATCGAAATGCCTATAATTGGCACAAACTTTGAATTGCTATAAAAGGTTTAGTGTCACGGCCCAATTGCTAAAACTTACTAGAGTAGGAGAAAACTTACTTAAATTGCTAAAACTTTTAACATATTCAAATACATACATATAAGAAGTTTGCACAAGCCTCTCAAAGTCTAAGGCTCTAACCTCTCTAACTGATTATGGAAGTAACTCTGTAATACCCTAAAAAATCTTACCATGATTTTATGATTAAAGTTCTCAGTATGTAGTTTGAAATTATCGAAATGACTAAAGATAATTTTAGAAACTCAGTTAGAGCGAAAACAAATTACTTTTCCGGAAATTGTCTGTGTCGATATCGCTGCCGCAAAAATAGCAGCCCGGTCAATAAATGAATTTTTGATTTTGACTAAGGGGTAAATGATTATGTATATACATTTGTAAATACAATAAAAATAAGGAGGTGCAAAATATTTAGGAACACTGAAATAGTAAGCGATGACAAAACCGTAAATAAATGAAACTTTAGAGATATAGTAGAATTTAAACTGTCTAAGTTTCAGAACGACTCTGAAACTATTTTTATTATAAAGTATAAATAAAAATAAGATGTTTGAATATTCACTTTGAAATCCAAATCCTGACGGAATCATCAGAATAAATTACAAAAGAAAATGTGGCAAAAGCACAATTTAAGAAAAGTTTAAGGACCAAAGTGAAATTTGCCAAATGTGACTTACTATATAAGCCACACTTAGAAAATTTTTGGCTATTTCTTCCCTTTCTTGTCTAAAAAATTCCCTTCCATTTTTCATTGATTTTTCTTCAATTTTGTTAAGGAAAAACCATGGAAACTTGAAACAAACTACATATATTCCATCCTCCATCCATTTGCAACCTTGGTAATCAAGAAATTTTCAAGAACTCTTAGGGAATTTCGGCCATTTCATCATTTTGAGGTAAAATGATGATTTTATTTTATTTTATGATTGATTTAGAGTTATTAGATGTTGGTTAGATTGGGAAATATGTTTATTTGCATCGATTGATGCATATGACATTTTTTCCAATTTTCAAACCCTAAAGCTATGTTGTATGAGATGGCTATGTGAAATTGGATTAGTATATATAAATTGAGTGTAGAATATATTAATTGGAAGTTAATTGATGAGTATTCTATGGTTGATTTGTTGTAGAAAATCCATTTGAAGAAATTTGCCATTTTTGCTTACTTTGAAGAATTGGAGGCAAATCAATTTTGGTGGCAAATCAATTTTAGTGGCTTATTTGAAGTGTTAGATGAGTCTTTTATGCATCCTATAACATGACTAAAGTGTTAAATTGAACTTTGGAATTCACCTCCAAAAGGGCCATTTTGGCCGAACCATATTAGAGAAAAATTGCCTTTGATTTTGCTTCATTTTGGCTTGTTTTCCTATGCCACTTCGATCCATTTAATGTTGTTTATTGTTGTGTTTATAATGCCTATGGAATTACCTATAATATATGTTGTTGTTGATATTTGGGGCAATATTAATATTGCACCAAAATCTTGCCAAAATGTCATTTCATTGTTACACACTAATTGTTCAATAAAATGCCTAGCTCAAAAATTCATAAGCCAACCATTTGAATGCCATCGTCACCAGCGATAATGGCATGCCAATTGCGTCAACTTTTTGTTCATAAATGACCAACTTATGTTTTATTCTATTGTTGGTTGCTAAACGTTTAGTCATTGTATAATCAATTGTTATTGCTATTCTATTGATTCTATTGCTCATTAAATCGATTGATGATGAGTTATTGATACTTGGTAATACCATTATTGTGAAATGGTATCTATTGATGTGTTTCATGTTTCTACTGATTCTGATGTAATTTGACAGAGCTGTCGCCCCGATAGGGTAGTGAGTACATACTGTCGGTATTGTGCATAATGTAATGTTACTATGACCTAACTGGGAAGGGTTATCAGTCTTAGTCATAAGACCTGATTCGTCTTATGTTTATTGATATGAGTTTGATTATGTGTTTCACACATAACCTATGCGTTTCATGGCTCTATATTTGTCTTGTCCATGTGATATACTCTCTATTGATGTGATTGTTAACTTACAGTCATATTATGTACTTGATTCTATATCCAGAGATTTTGAGTAGATTGATTCATTTATTTCATCTGCCTATTGTTTATTGTTGTTCCAATATCTATTTATTGGTCGATGCATATTAGATTCACTGAGTATCATATATACTCACCTTCCCACTGTTTCCCATATCCAGGTATAGAGTATGAGGTAAATTCCTGGCTTTTATTCCTCTAAGGAATTCTGCAGTATGATAAAGACAGTGTAATTAATTTAAACCCTGTATCTTTATATATGTGTATTTGATGCTCCATGGATATTGTATAATGGTATGGATAGATTGTATATATATAGGTGTATGAGATATTTTGGAGTATAATGTAGATGTGTATATGATTATAGTAATTACAAAAAGTATCAGAATGAATGATAGAGTAACATAATGAATAATGCTTATATGAGTATATGACTAGGTTGGTATGTATAGTATGTGATTATATAGATGTAATGATGGGTTCTATAGGTGACGGTCACCTCTGGCATCTCCCGCACCCTAGGACTGTCGTGCTCTGGAAATGGGTCGTGACGAACTCCTTTAACACAAACTCTTTGCAATGAGCCCAAGTAATATCCTCATTACCTCTAAGCAAACTAGAAATACTTCTCTTGAACTAATCACGGGCATCACTCTTCATAAGGTGACCCATAAACTCCACAGTTCTCTTATCTGGAATCCTCAAAATTTATTTTTTATCTTCCACTTCTTTTAAGAATTCAATAAGGTTTATCGTACCCTTTTATTCCATTGGCTAAAGCTTAAGAAATTTCTTAAAAGATATTACCTTGACCTACGGAACCAAAGGTTGCTGAGGAGGAGTAACTGGAGGAGCTATTGGTACTATAGGTAGTGGTGAAGCTGGAGCCACCTGTACTGGAGGAGCTTGCTATCTATGGTAATCAATGTACTCAACTATCATCTCGTAATTTCACTCCAACCGCTCAAATCTCTTAGCCATATCTAATGGAGGTGCTGGAGGAACCTTATTATCCCTTATTCGACCAACAAAATCTACTTCAGAAGGAACATCTCTCCTAGGACAACCACATCCTCTGCCTCTACCATGACCATATCTAGGAGGCATATCAAAACTGAAAATAGAAACAAACAATTAAGATTTAGGTATGCAGATTCATAACAAGGGATAACATAATATTGACGAAACAAAATTCTTATGATCCATAATTTTCCTAATTAGAATCATTGCCATAGATTAACTATAACTTCAAACCTAAGCTCTGATACTACCTTTTTCACACGCCAAAACTAGAGATGCGACAGTCCTAGGGCATAGGTAGGTTTAAGGCCACCAAAGACTCATAAAAACCCTAAACATAAGCTATGGCAACATAATAACAACCATAGCAATTCTCAACCATAATCATAATCATCATCAACTTGTCATATCAACTTGTGATATAATCATAAAAAATATATTCACTTGTTCACAATAGATCAAAGGCAAATGATATCTTCTATCCAAAATGAACAAGTGATAGCCCCAAAATAGTTCATCATAATATAAATATAGACCATTCAGAATATTATGGAGCTCTAAGAGTATTATAATCCCAAAATAATAATTAACATCCAAAATAATCAGAATATATACTTAGATTAGCTTCTTGGAGGAAGGAAGTCAAGAAGCTCTATCCTCAATCTCTTGACCAATAATTCTATCACATGAAAACCACAACAAAAGGAGGATGAGCCTTCAACTCAATGAATTATGCATATGCCATGCCTATGGTTCAAAATCAATGCTGAGATTTGAAAGCAATATATGTATCTAGATATAATAGAAATAAACAAATGCTCATATTACATAAATCAGAATATATTATCAAATATCATATACACATTAGAATTATGAATCCGAGGGTGCCTATAAGGAATGACACAACATAGATATATACATATGATATAAGGTAAAGCAATGTAAATGTCAAAATAATAGAGAACTAAACAAGAGTCTAACGACATCCATACAGAATAGGAGTATTACACATAGTACATGTGACTGTGCTAATATGCACCTAGAGAAACTTTATCCTTTTTAGAAAAGACCCTGATAAATTTGACTCTATCAGTTGAGTCACTATTGCACACAGTCCTATGATTTATCTCTCATAAGTATGACTTTTAACATAAACACAAATTTGGGTCCATAATTTAGATATTCATATTATTAACATATAGACCTCATTTGGTCTTATAACATAATGATACAAATCATATTTATATATAAAATAAATTTATAATTTAAAATATACTCATCGATATATATTTAAAAGAAATTATTATTATTCCAATGAATAATGGTCATATATATATATATATATATATATATATATATATATAAGAGAAAATATAAGTTTTTTCAAAGAATTAAGCTTATCACAAAAGGTATATGCATGAATCACCTCCAAAATACGGAAATAATCTACTATAAGCTAAAAGACTCTTAGTCCATCTCTAAATCAACCCAAGGTTCAAGCAACATATAAGCCTAAACACAATTTCAACAAATAAAATTTAGGGTTTTCCTTACCTAAGATAATCAATATCAAATTCTTACAATTATAGACTCTTGGATTGTTACTTACTATTGATAGAATTTGTCTACAATAATAGTAATCTCTCCAATATTGATATGGTATCATATGAAGCTTTATATGGTTAAAAATGCAAATCTCCAATGTATTGTGCTGAGTCAGGAATAAACAAATAGAATGTCCATATTTGATTAGAGAAACAATGGAGAAAGTGTCACTTATTAGAGAAAGAATACGAACCACCATCAGTTGACATAAGAGTTATGCATAACCAAAACGAAAAGATGTGTTATTTTCAATTGGAGACCATATGTTTCTTAAGATTTCTGTAATTAAAGGTGTAACGAAATTCGGTAAAATGGGAAAACTCTCACCAAGATACCATGGGCCATTTGAAGTGCTTGGCAAGATGGAAAATGTATTATATTGCTTAGCTCTTCCACCAAGTTTAAGTCACGTGCATCTAGTATTTTATGTGTTAGTATTGAGGAAGTATTTGTCAGACCTATCTCATGTTCTTCAATCTCAAGCTATAGAAGTAGATGAAGATTCATCTTATGAAGAAATACCTATAAAGATAGTAAATCACTAAGTTAAAAAGCTAAGGAATAAGGAGTTACCAATGGTAAAAGTATTATGGAGGAATCCACATGGAAAAGTGAAAGATATATGCAGCACAAGTACTCATAATTATTTCAAGCATGAAGTAAGTATATTTAAACTTCGAGGATAATTTTTTAAAGAGGGTAGAGTGTAATACCATAGAAGTACCCTAAATGCCTGAATATAAGAAGAATATGGGAATTAAATTAATTATTATGTTACAAAAGTTGAATAATAAAAACTTGAATTATAAAAGTAAGCCTAAAAAACCTTAATTTATACATCTAAAGAACTCTAATAAAATAAATGTAGAGTAAATGTAGAATTATTAATATGGTCGAATAAATAAATGAGAATGACTAGTAATTTGATGAAAGAATTAAGTTGGGCTAAATTGAAAGAAATAAAAGACTTAATTGAAATAAATAAAAGACTTAATTGAAAAGGGATAATGAAATTAAGGACTAGATTAACATTTTACCATAGTTAGTGGATGATTAGACCAACCACCACTAAGATATTTTATTGAACAAAAGAACTGGAATTCTCTTTATTTATTCTTATCATGGTCGGACACACAATAACCCACCTTCTTCATTTTCTTTCATTTATCTTCTTCCAAATATTCACTTCTTTATAAATATGAATTTAGAGTTCCTTTTCAAGCTAAATTAAGTTTTTAGAGAGAAATAAGGAATCCTAAAGCTAGGGAAAAGGAAAAGAAAGAGAATTTTATCAATAAAGGTTCATTTGGAATTCTTCTCTTTGGTTGAGGTAAATTCTATATCTAAGTTTAAATTTGATTCTTATGATTTATATAATAGAAAAGTTAGTAATTTTGAGGATTGAGTTAAATAAATAGAAATATATGAAATAGAAATTAGGATTTCAAAGTTGTAATCCCTAGAAATAGGGTTAGAAGGGAATTAATTCAAATAGGGTTTAATTTCTAAAATTATATATTATATGAGATCTAAATTGAGTATAAATGAATTTATATCTTCCAAAAAGGGTGATGGTTATGGTGGAGTAGATGAAGACCTACACTTTTGCTTACTTTGAGTAAGGAGTTAAGTTTTTGGTTTTGAATTTCTAATAGCAAAGGTGAGTAGTAGTATATCATTATACTTGTATTTAATTCCTATACAATTTTTATGGCTATATATTCTCTTGATTTTGTGTGACTGAATGCCTATTGTAATACCTTTGCTGGATCTTTAGTTTGGCTGAACCTTATTAAGTTGCCATTATTGGTTTCTTTGTTGGGCAGGAATGCCTTATGGTAACATCTTTCATGGATTTTGATCACTAAGCTATATTTTTTATGCAACAAACTTTGATCCCTACCATTGTTGATTTTGTGAAATGGTTGAATGCTTCCTTTGCATTTCCTTAATGTGTTTTAAAATGGCCAAATGCTTTATGGTGTTATCTTTGTCGCTTTCCTTGTTAGACTAACCTTATTGATGCATTGTACTTGATGAATTTCTTTAAAATGCATAAAATGATCAATTATTCTTCCTTATATTATCAACTTGATCATTTGTTCTCCATTAATTGACCAAATTGGCTATTGATATAGAGAACTTCAATGAATGGAGAAATCAAATATTGAATAGGAGATTTTATATTATATGAACCATATCTTGCTTACCCTATGTGAACCTTATGAGATGAATGACTTGATTTTCTATCTTACATCTCTTATTGATGATATTTCCATTTGTTTCATATGTTTATTGATTACCATGATATATTTTCTTTACTTTGTAATCCATTAACTCTTTATTATCATTTCTCACATGTTACTTTATTTGCAAATTTATTCAAATGTAAATCAAGAACCATTCTTGTGAGCTAGCTTTATAATAGTTAGCCTCACAAGTATAGTGAAATATTTATTACTCACTGAGTTTATACTCACCTATTTGTGGTTTAATATTTTTTATGGTTAAAATAGATAGAAGTGGTTCTAAAGGTTTATTTCTTCTCCAATTTGGAATGTTCCAAACCAATGCAAAAAATTTTAATTTTGGAGTTTATTTTAGATTCTTTATATGCTCCATGGATAGAGTTTAGTATAACATGTATATATGGATATATGTATAATAAATTATGAATTATAATGGTATTAATTACTTATATGAGTGTTGTAAACAAAGAGTATATATTAGGTTATGTGATTGTATATTTGTTAATTATTGAGTTTATTATTGAGAATGCATGAATGATATTAATTAAGGAAGATTTGTGAAATGATTATTGAAGTGAGGTTAAGGTTAGATTATAAGTGTTTTTGTGCAGGTTGATTTTGGTATATTAAGTTGATTTTCAGCTAATGTCATACAGATTTAATTTATAAATATGTATAAGCATAGATTCTATAAGTATTTGGCAGTCTTAAACTTTATTTTATCCTAGGACCATCACATTTCCGAAGTAGGGGGATGTGACACCTTCAGTATTTGATTAATTTGTTTTGCTGAGTACTAAGGTTTGGCTAAAGGTTTTGCTTAGTATTGTTAGCATCGATTTTTGATACACCTTGAGCACGAGTCGAAGCCAGATAATGTAGCATCAAGAGCCGATAATGCGATAAGAAAGTTGTTTGTTAAAAGATTACTTTTGTTTTTGCATCGAGAAAATTGCTAGGTTTGTTTTAGAAATTAATGATCCGGGTTGGTATTTTTAATAAAAAAGAGTCAAAATATTATTTAAAATGATTTCGGGTCATTTTGGGCCATATTTGAAGGTTAGGACACAAATTGGACCCATTGGTGATCGCAGAGCCCGGTTACAGGAAAGCATCAGACCCCTAGGTTGATTTAAATGGATATTTCAATAAAAAGAGTTTAAATACTATTTTAATTATTTTCGAAAAGTTTCAAGTTATTCTTGGAGGTTCAAATGCGAAAACGGGCGCGTGAGAAGTTGACTGGCACGATTACGGCAAGCCATCGGGCTTGTATGAGCCTAGGGCCATGACGGGTCTACATTTGAGTATGCAAACCTGCACGATCCTATCTTGGGCCGCATGGCACTATGTTGGGCCATACGGCCCAAGGCTCCTGGGCACGTGCCGCTCGCTCGCTCTAAGCCCGTTTCATCACTTTGCCTTTGGATTTTTCTTTACATTTTGGGGTCTCTAGGTATGTTTTGTTGTCTAATTAGCTTCCAAAAGATGTTCCTTTTTAGTATTTTTGTTAAAAATGAAGATTTGTTTCAAAAGCTAAAAAGAAAGATTGCAAGTGTTTTGTGTGCAAGTAACTTAAAAGGCTAATTAGGAAGTGATTATTTAAATAATTTAGGAACTAAAACTTATTTAGGAACCTAAATAAACTAAATGGAAGATACTTGGTTTGCATACCAAGTATTCTTCCTATTTAGGTGAGGTGAAGGGGGGTTTTTTAGAGCCTATAAATACCCCTTCACCCTTACTTATTGGGAGATCGGAAATTCAATCAAAAAATTGAGAGAAAAACTTAAGTTTAAGAACTTTTCTATAGAAAATTAAATATAAAATTTTAAAAATAAAATCTAAAAATTTGATTTCTTGAATTAAACCCTTTTTCTTTTGAGTTGGATTATTTTCTTTAAAAATCAAACTTTACAATTGAGAAATTCTTTGAATCAAATCATTTTTCAAGAAAATCAAAAATCAATTTTGAACCTTAAATTTTCTTTCTTCTAAACTTCTTTGAGAAATATATCAAGAAATATTCTTGATAATAATTTTTAAGAATAAGAAGTAAATTCAAGTGAATCAAAGTCTTGATTTAAAGCAAACTTTGGCAATCAAGCAATTCCTTCGAAGCAATCAAAGCTCTTGAATCTAAGTTCATCCGTCCATCCACTAGAAGAACTAGCCAGAGAGTGATTTGCCGAGCCTTGGTGTATATAGGTTTGAGTAATTTATATTTTGTTTATTTTCTTGTTTGTAAAATGTGAATTAATTTGCATAATCCATATGATCCTCTTTCTTCTTTATAATTCTTGAATATAAACAAATGTAGGAACTGATTAGTGACTTAAATATTGATCTTAAATGTTTAAGAATCATGTTTATTGAATAAATTTAGAATTAAAATGTAAGAAAACTTTGAAAGGTATATTATAACTCTTATTGTACAAACATTTAAATGTTTGATTTTACCTATTGTGTGAATTTAAAGTAAATTTGAAATTAATTTTTAATAAGTTTAAACACGTAAGAAACATAAGGTAAAAAAAATTTGGGTGAATGGGGAAGAAAGGATTCAAAAATTGAACCTGAAATATCAAAAATCAACCAAAAAATTAAATTGGATATAAGTACCAGGTTAAAAGGGGCACATGGCCTTTCTGAAAAGCCACACGGCCCTGCAAAGGGCCACAACGGCCTTTTCTTGAGCCATATTCTTGCATATAAATGTTAAGTGTGATATATTTAGATGTATGAAATCTAAGCTAAATGTTTATATGATGATTTCAATTAATTTAGAAGCATGGTAGGGTGATGGTACTGATGTAAAACTGATTGTGCATAGTTGTTGTAATGTTGTGTAGTTTAGGCTTTAAAGTTGAGTTATTGGCATGTTTAATTCTATAGAATGATTTGGCATGATTAAATGCATATTAAAATGACTTTAAAAATGGATATAATGGCATGATTACCTACTAACCTAAATGAGTTAGTTTGATAAATAAGGTGTTTTAGTTTAAATATATGTAATTAAGCATACATGTTGTATTAAAACCATTTTAAGCATGAATAGCTTAATTGTAAGCAAACAAAATGCAATTAAGATATGAAAAACCTACTGATTTTTATTAATTATTTTGAATAATGTTACAAATGCATGATTTAAAATGAATCTAAAAATGAACAAAGTATAGTTGAATAAAAGCAAACTTGATCGTCATGTAAGATGAAATATGTTTCATTTGTTAAATTCCCATAATAGAGTTGGATGATTAAATTGGTTTAATTTAAGAATCTTTCTATAAATGAATTGTTAACTTTTGCATGTTTAATCATATGTATATAAACCAAAAAAATCAGAGTGACATAATTAAAATGCTTTGCATCATGTGTATGTAAATATAAATTTGGCATGATTGATTGTGAAGCATGTTGGCTTGCAAAGTAGGTTGTGTTTGTATTTGTATATGTTAACCATGTAGGGATGAAGCAAATAAAATAAATAATATGAGACCCATAAGGCCCAAGCATGCATAAAAGATACATGGGCTTAAATGTATTAAGGCCCAAAAAGTGAATTTCAAGTTCCAAAGACTTATTTACATATCATTAATTGTACAATTTTATTTCTCCTTCCCTTTCTTTATTTTAGGATGTTAGATGAATGATGTACACTTATGAAGTGATTTAATTTAAATGAACTACGTAAATATGTTGCTAGGATGCTAGAGGCTTCATTTCTCCTTCCATTTCTTCAGGGCTAGTGTGAATTATTAAACATGCAAAGAACACGCTTATTTTATGTGATCTTTTTAGGAATGGCCTTATGAGGTTGTACCCTTAATTATACCTTATATAATTATATCTAAAGAAGTTGGATTTTAAGTGAGACTGCTTGTGACTCCTCCAATCTTTCCTGGGAATTATGCTAGGTCTAGTTTTTGGTACAGTCAAATACGTGCTATGATAAAATTTACTTTTATGTCTTATGAATTGTTTGCCTTTGAGTGATGTATATTTGAACTGCTAAATTAGGGTATGTTTAAGTTATTTCCGAACTAAAACTTCTAGCTAAAGAGGAAGGCTAGCAAATGGCCAAGCAGACTGGGATGCCTAACACCTTCCCCAATACATACTCAATTGTCGTACTGGATCTCTGGATATGGCGGCCTGGCACTTAGCCAGGGAGAAAATCGTCACTCATTTCTTAAAGGAAGGAAATGCACTGAATTTATAGTCTCGGTTACACCTTAAACCGAATGGCGACTCCTTTTTATGGTTTGGTTAGGTTATTCTTTACCGATTTACCTTAGGTTAGAATCCAGACCGTCCCCACCAAAGACACTATAGTCTGGCAACTCCATTGGGGATAGAAAAATCAATTCTCGTAGCTAGATGTTTTAAGATAAACTACCCTTTAATGCATTACTTAAAAAGAAAATTTTACCCTAAGACATAAAGTAACAAAAGCCTTTACAACTAGCTCATCTAGGTAAAATAAATAAGATCGCATAAAAAGACTAAAAATGGGGGCATGTTCTGACATCTGGCCCTAAGTTTATTGAAAAAATAAATGGGATGAATTGTTTATCTTATGCTATGCATTGTTGTAGACTATGCATCATACATCTTGCACAATCTAATACATGATCTCTTACAGCCATATAGGAAACATCTCTAAATATCTAGATTTGAACCTAAGTCAATAAGCCCTTTGGAAAAGGAAATAGTGGAAATAGCTAGGAAGGTGGTGAGATATGGAATAGACCCTTTAAAGGAAGAGATCAAGGTTACTATACATGAGTTTATGGAATTTATGCCACATAAACTCAAAGCTTTCACGAGTCAAGCCATCTCTAAAGGCTTAAATGAGGTGACAAAAAAGAAAGATGGGCCATACACCAAGAAAGAAGATGTCATCTTAAAACATGAAAAAAAAGAGCCCTTCATGCATTAAAAAAGGAAGTTCACCCATTAAATAAACCTATGTCTAAATTTTTTGAAAAGCTACAAAAGAGAGGCCTTTTGTAACCCTTAGACCCAAAGTCTTGACATGATCCTTTGCCATCAAATTTTAAGCACGATGCATATGTCAATTCCATTAAGCTTTGAGCCATCATACAAACCAATGCAAGAGACCTAGACATGAAATCTAAGATCTCATTGACAAAAAGAAGTTTTCTTACCCAAACCGAACCCCACGTTCACCAAGGTACATGTCATACAAGGATTGCTATGAAGTATATTCCGAACGGTCTCAAGGATGAAAAAGCATCTTGAAGCAATTTGCCACCCCAGTTGAATTTTTGTCTTAAGAACTTTAGTTTTCAATTAAGGATACGACTCTCTACATAGTTATCCTTTGGGAAATTGATATGAAAAAAATTTCTTAGTAACGAATAAAGTGGCAAATTCCCTATCATATCATTGCTTATGCTTTAGCACTTGAAGTAAGTTGTGAAAAAAGAAGAAAAACAAAAGAATCATTGAAAAATGGAAAGTAAGCCTTCCTAGTATTTTTTGTAAAGACATCCAAGGAAAAAATTAATAGAAAGATAGAAAATATTTAGCTAGAAAACCTAAAAAGGCTAGCTAATAACAAATGCTCAAAGTATGCTTCAGCAATACTTATGGTCATTTGAAATAGTTCATCTACCTAGAGCTATCCTAATTCAAAGAGTTCATTGACTTAGTGGTTTGAATCAAAGAAAATGGAGAAGTTACATTCAATCATGCATTAAGCATTCGTGCATACATATATTCATGCATCACATTAGCTTTTTTTCATTAATCCATTATTGCCCTAAAAGGAAACAACCAATTTTAGGAAAGAGAGAAGAAGGTTATTAGAACTTAAGCAATCAATAGTTGAGAAATACATTTGAAAGCATTAATCTAGGGATGGATGGTGTAAAGAAAACAATTAGAAAGATTTTGAATACAAAAAGGGAAGCAAATGGCATTAAGGGAGCTACTTCTAAAATAAAGTCTATTCAAGATGAAGGGACTTTAAATGAGTTTGATCATCAACTAAAATGAGATCATAAGACTAAGGGAAAGGTGATTATAGGGAGCCCTTTGAATCTTCTTAAATTGATAAGTTCAAAGTATTAACTAAGAAAATTGAGAAGATGTAAGTCATACTTAAGAAAAAAGGGCTTGAAGGATCTTATGATATAGATGATTTGGATCTCGTTACTACAGAGAAACTTCCTCTAAGGTTTAAAATGATAGATTTGCAAAATTTAATGGCACTAGTAATCCAAGGGTACATTTGAGATAGTATGTTACTGTTATAGGAATCACTGGACTATCCAAGGCCTAAATCACTAAGTTTTTCATCTTATCCCTAATTGGAGTTATTGTCTATTGATATCATAATTTGGATATAAGAAAATTATAATGGATTGGAGATAGTTGGCTTAAAGCTTCATTAAATAGTATTCCTATAACACACATATTGATGTTACTCTGTGTGATTTGTAAACCATATACCAATAGTACAATGAAACTTTTATCGAGTACTTAATTATATGGAGGCAAAAGGCCGCACAAATAAAATCTAGGCCTACTGTTAAGGATCAAATCAAAATGTGTATGAAAGGTAATCTTTCATATATCTATGAGAGGTTATGCTATGTACCTCTATCCAATTTCAGGCAGTTGTATGAAGTTGGAATCCAAGTGGAAGACATGATGCCTGAGAAGAATAGGAATTCGATTAGAAATAGTAATAGCTAGTCCAGTCTAAGAGATGATCAAGCAAGCTCCAATAGTGAAAGATTAGATGATTGGGAAAGAGAAGAAGAGCCCTAGATTTGGCTATCACATTCTATAAATAGACATATTTTTTATGCATTGAACCTCAGCTTTAAACACTTAGATATTTTATTTAGTAATGCTACTTGTACGTTGGATCACTTTTATGATCCTGTTTTATATGAGTTTTATGCAAACTCATTTGATTAGTTCGAGTATAGCTCATTTGCATGACTTCATGTTTGAGGTGAGAGAGAGATGAAAAAAGAGAATAAAAGGAAAATAAACTTGGGGCATCTATCTAGACTAGACTGAGGTCAAATTCTTAAAGGTTATAGTTGATCCCTACAACCATAAGCTGGGGGGGGGGGGGGGGGGGGGGTAGTAAAAAAACGGACAAAACAAAAAAAAAAAAACGCCAAG
>CANXYC010980287.1:0-11017 GCA_948193065.1 Aleurites moluccanus
TTTTTATTTTTTATTTCAATATTTTTTTCAATTTATTAAATTTTAATTTTTTTTTTTTTTTTTTTTTTTTTTTTTTTTTTTTGAGTCTAGGGAAATAGTTACAACAAATTAATCACTCTATTTTTTACTACTTCCTTTATAGAGGGAAAACATTGTGTATTTGTGTTTAATTAGTGTACTTACACTTTTTTTATATATACAAAATCTATTGAAAGGGTTAAGAGGCATAGTCAACACTAATACCTAGTAATTCTTAAAATGTATTTGATTAAACATCAATATACCTTTAAACTTATTTAGGGAAATATTATAATCCCAATAAACATGAGAAACTTGACTAAGAATATTATTACTGTTACAAAATCAAAATGATAAACTACTTTAATATTCTTTAGAGTTGTCATGATTAACACTTTAGTTTTTTCTTATTTCAAAATTAATATTTTTAATCTTAGAATTTGTTACTCCTTTCATTTCAAAATTGACATACGGATTAAAAAAGTTATTAAATTATTATAACTCCAAGGTAATAAAAAAATTAAAATTATCATTTTTTTTAATTTTTTATGTGGAGAAGTAAAAGCAATTAATTTAAATATTTTATGGATAAATAAGGATAAAGTTAAAAATAATAATAAATACATTATTAAAATCCTAAAATAACATATATTTTGAACAAAAATCTTTCAAACGATTAATATTTTAGAATGGATGGAATAATAATTAACACTTTTATTCGTATTTATAAAATTATAAAAATTTATATCATTTTTTTATGTGGAATAATGATATTCGGCTCTCAATCAGGTTCAAGAATCCATAATACTGGGAGCTCGACTTTTACTAGGATAATCAGACTCGACAAGCCAAAAATCATCCTTAATTATTTCTAGATCTATGCGAAGAAAACTTTCTTATCTAATGAAATGCGAATGAAAAGGAGTTCCGAGAAAGGTCTCCGTGCTTACCATCCTCAATCCCATGTAATAGTGAGTTATCTAATAAACATCATTCTCTCTTTTAATGTGATAGTTCTGATTTGTTAGGAGTTTTAGGCTATACAGTAACTGAATAAAAGCAAGTCTCTTCATCATTAAAACAAAAAAAAAAAATACTTTTTAGCACCCTAAAATTACCTTCAAGTTACACTATCTAAATAGTGCATAAACTTGTTTAGAAATCATGTAAGAGGCATAGTTAATTCTGACGAGAATGCCTGTCTCGATAAGTGCCAATTAATCAATAACACTTATTATAGTATGTCAAGTTAACTTTGTGCAGGATAAATATAAATAAAAGAGAGATCCATATTTAGTATTCATCTTTCATTTATTAACTAAACACTATATTACTAAAAAGCTCTTAAACTCATTAAATTTTTTTAAAGCGAGTCACTGATTTTGACATTGGAGTATTTTCGTCAAGCTACGGCTTGACTATTTGATGCCTTATTTCTTTGCCTCGCATGTATAAAAATTATACTTCAAGCCAGCCCAGTTGAAAAGAACATCTACTTTACATTCAAGGTCCTCTTAAATCATCATATTTTAATTATTGATATTTCAGTTTATATAATACTTTTTTTTTTTTAGGAGTAGAAATTACTTTCAATACTTAAATAGGAGTCCTACAGACCTCATTACACAAGATTGCCTTTAGTTCTAAAGTAGGATTGCAGGGGGCATCCCAAGTAAATTATACATGAAAAGATTGCCTCGCTCACATTTCTCAGTGGTTGGGGCGTGTCACTCATCGTCTTTGGACATATTTTTTATTTTTTATTTTCCATAGTTGAATTGCATGCTTAGATATATATTATAATTAATTATATATATTTGGATATAAAGAGTTATTTTTTATTTTTATATATTTACTCTTTTCATTTTTTTACTTTTATCCTTTTAATTCTAAAAATTTTTATAGGCTACCCTCTAATTTCATAATTTTTTTATTTTATACTATAATTTTTAATTTTTTTTTATACTAGTCTTTCAAAATTTTTAGTTTTTTCATTTTTTTTAATTTTAATTTTTATCTCTCAAACTTTAAAAATTTTTATACTTAAACTTTTATTTTTATATATAACTCTATAAAAAATATTCTATAAATTTTTACCCGTCTCATTTAAAATTCTGAATCCACTACTGACTCGATGGATTCTACCAGAGCTTGAATTTCCCAAAAATTCACTTTAGGATCTGAAATGGCTTGAGCTACTAAGAGGGATCAGTTTCAATAAAAACATACTTTAAATTCAAAGATTTAGCTAATTGAACAGCATCCAAGACCCCTAGAGTTTCTGCCTGCAAACTGGAAGAACTTGGGTAGCAGAAGACTCTGCCTCCCACTAATGCACCTCGATCATTCCTTGCTAATACTTTAATCTTTAAGATCTTAAAATATAATATATTTCACTCTTTCAATTATTACATCATAGAATATTTTAGTCCCTCCAAATCTAAGTAAGACAGAGACATCTCTTTCCCTTTTGATGAGTGCAATAACAGTTAATATTAATATCCTGTAAAGCAAATTTTTTATGAAGCTTGCTCGAATCACCAACCTTTAATTAATTTGCAAACCCCACTAATTTATTGGATGGGCAAGAACCATAATTAATTGACTTTTACAAGTACACAAAATCAATCAATCCAATTAAATTATATACAACAAAACAAAAAAAAAATGTTATTTATATTTTCTCATACTAAAATATTTATTATTTTAATTTTTTTAAATATTAATCATTTTAAAATTTTAAAATGATATTTATTATTATTATTTTTAAGTTTATCTTCTTTTATTTCTTCACTAAATATTTATATTTATTATTTTTACTTCACTTTATAAAAATAAAAAATATATATATATTTTTATATTTTGATTTAAAATTAAGATAATTTAATAACTTTTTTTTAATAACTTATACCCATGATGAGAATGCTGAGAGGAGCAGTCACGAACTCTAAAATATAATTTAGTCTTATCAATCTAAGACGGAAATGAAGATATTTGTGTTAAAAAAAAATTAAGATAATTTAATAACATTCTTATTTATTTCACAAACCTTAAATAACATATGCAAGTGGAGCAAGAGATAATTAATTTCACTTAATTAAGCAAAAGTGCAAGTTAATTAATTATCATCTAATAGGCGTGGGAAATCTGAAATGAGTTGCATATCTAACAGGAACTCTAGCAAAAGCTAAAGTGAAGTGAAAGCTGATTATACAATGTGCATGTTCTAAAAAGCAGCGAGTACTGAAAGAAAGAGATAAGATAAAGAGTGAAAGGATATGGTTTTATTCGACAGAGAGAGAGAGAGAGAGAGAGAGAGAGAGAAGGTTTTATTTGTAGCAGTAGTAGTGGTGGTGTTTTTCAAGTTCCAATCTCTGAAATGCTCTGTAAGGCTGGCTTCCATTGCCCCCCACCACCACCATGATGCCTTCCCATTCCTTCTCCTCCTCCTCCTCCTCCTCCTCTTCTGCTGCTGCTGCAGCTGCTTGTACTGCTGCTGCCATTGCTTCCAAGTTGGTAAACCTCCTGCTCCACCTGCAAAAAGAAACATATATATAATCAGACACATCACACATGCACCATCAGACAATGACATTTCACAATTATATACAAATACATTTATGAATTTATCATCATAATCCCCAAGCAAAGGTTTCATTATTTGCTTCTTCATTTTTTCATTAATTTTTATTCTAACATAAAGCAATAATTTCTAATCAATTGGTGTAATTAATTATACGCAATAATGCAAGATATAATACACTTTTCTCATTATTCACATTCAATTTTATACTATTTGAAAATCTCCCTTTGATTTTATTTTGTACCCAATTTGGATTTATTTGAATTTATTTTCTATTCAATTTTTGTTGACTTAGGTTGTAATATTTATTAATTAATCATTTGGCACTTATAATTTATAATATATTATATGTAATATTTATTGTAAAAAAACTATTATACTATTTGAAACCATGTTTGGATTGTGGATTTTGGATGAGTAAATACAGAAAGTTTATTAATTTAGTCTAATTTTTAAATCACTGGTGTTTCAAATCCTTGAAAAAAAAATTCTAATTTCAAAAATACCCTTTAAATTTAAAGATTTAATTCTCATATTAAATAAGAAAAGTTAAATAAGTCCATAAAATTTTAAATTTTATATTTTTAATTATGAATTTTAATTAAAATCCATGAATTTTAGAAACTTTGAATCCATTCATTATCTCAAGAAGAATGAGTTTCTTTTAAATTAAAGGGAGGATGAGACATATTGTAACAATTAAAAAGGTCACAATTTTCATATAGTTGTGAAAAGAAATTTAATAATTTTCTTTTCCATTTATTTCAAAGTTGCATTCACAATATTAAGTTCATACTTTTAATTTTAGTCTAAGACAAACTTAAATGCAAGTAGCTCATATTATGAAAATAATTGAATTTATACTAATATAGGTATTATCAAGAATGTGAAAATTAAAAAATTATTAAGTTTGATTTATATTAAATAAGACGTAAATATATATTTTTTATTTATATTAAAATAAATTCATATATAATTAAAATGAAGACACGTTCATATATATTCACGTTTATATAAATTGAAGGAATATACTATGTGTTGCCTAATAATTTCTTAAATAATGACAAAAGGCTTTTAAAACCAGCAAATGTGTGTGCAATTATGTACCAGAAACTTATTATGGAAGCACTTACCAGCTGTAAAGTGGATGAAGATGATTACAAGTCTCTAAAAAGATTATTAATCCACTAATTAAGTATAGTAATTTAAAATTAGTCAATCATTCAAAGATTAGAAGAATTAATATTTCATTCAAAGAACTATCCCAAATTAAGGTTTGCATTAGCCCGCAAAAGGAACTAGACAAGATAAATAAAGCATAGTACTTTCTCTCTTTTAACTGTAAAGTTTTAAGAGCAATTATAGCTATAGCTCAAATTGGTTAAAATTATAGCTATTTGCTAATCTTTTCAATTATTGAGTATTTATTTTATCATAGGATTAAGAAGATTCTTGATTCAATTTTTAATATAATATTAAAATAGGAATACTTTTATTATACTAAAATCTCGATAAATTCATATCATTGATTTTTATAAATTTTATTAATTAAAAAAATATCAATTAATTAATTAAATCTTAATTTATTTTATTAATTTAAATTGAGATTATAAAATATTATTATATAATAAAAATTATTAATTTATCAAATTTTAATTTATAAAGACTTTCCAATAGTTAAGAGGTCAAAAATAAAACTGGAGATACTCTTTTCTTTTTTTTTTCCTCTATTATTAAGAACCCAAATGACCCGAAAGCTTATATCCACCCTACAAATTCAATACCCAACCTACACATGCTTTAATCTACCATTGTTGGAATCTGAGCTCTGAATTTACAGACAAAAATAAAAAACAAAACTACCCATATAATTATTTCTTAATCATTAACACTAATCTTAATCCAAGAAAAAGTTGAAGAAGTTCTGTTACCTTAACAGAGGAGCAGTTCTCATAATTAGAAATGGTGTTTTGATTTGGATTCCGATTGAAACTTATTAGCCCATTTGAGTCTTTTCTCTTCATTTCTACTCCAACTCCAAGCCCTCCTCTCTCCTTCAATAACTTTCCCAATTTAACACTCTTCTTTGAAGCAAACTCTTTTAACACATCTGCAACAAAATTAAAATATAATAAGGGAGATTTTTTTTGAAAAATAAAGAATTCCCATTTCCCAACTACCAATTTTATGTTACCTTCAAAACTGACAAGTCGATAAACTTGACCAATAAGCAGAGTATCATCAGGTCGAAGAAGCTTTAGCTGCTTTAATGGTAACCCATTCACTGTTTTTAAAGTTGGAGATGTTACAACAAGTGCTACATAATGGCCTGGATTTGAATTCATGATCTCATAAGCACTAACAGACCAGTAAATCCTCTCAATTTTGTTTCCAGGATGTTGAATCACTACAGTAGCTGCCTCTGCAGCTTGACAATTTCCCATGTTTCTAAAAACAGAGACTTATTTTCTTTCTACAGAGATAATGGAAATATATACAGCTAGGTTTTGAATTATAGCCAAAAGAATTTGATAATGCTGACACTAGTTCACGTTCACATAGTACGGCAATAACCCAGGGATGTGACAAGGAGATTCACCGAAAATCGAGGGAAAAGAGAAGAGAAAAAAATCTAAAAAATAAAAATTTGTAGAAATTCTGACTGTCCTAATTGAGCAGAACTTAAATTCAAGAGTATAGTGGTGGTGGAAGAGAAGCCGGTGGTTGTTTGGAGAAATGATGGGAGTAGGAAGTGGGTTTGGGTGCTTATACCATTAAGACAGCTAGTATAGGAAGCAAATGCAATAGAAATGTACGATTTTTTTTATTTTTTTTTAATGTTGTATGTGCTAGTGTAATGGAGACGTGTTAGATCTGCAAAAGCACCTGGCCTGGCCTGGGTGTAGGGTTGTTGTGTAGAAAGTGAGAAATATGGACCTCATTGGATCTCTAGTGGACTACTACTAGTCGTATGTATGCAAGTGTTTGGTAATTATGCACATGGGAGAAGAACCAACTCCATCCTTTTGCTTAGGCTGAGGTGAATGAGTATATCTTTTTTGCATTTAGGTGTATAAATTAATTAAATAATATAATATTATTTGGAGAAAAAAATATAAATATTTTTTTATTGAAAAAAAAAATATACATAAAAATTATTATCGACTAAATATTTTTTCATTCATTAATTTAACATATAAAATAAAAATCCACACTTTCAAATACCACCAATTCTTTTAAAATGAATTCTTTTAAGAAAAATAGTTTAAATTACAATCACAAACTGACTCTTGTTTGGAATAAATCAAGGGGAAATGAACTAAACTTGCATTAATCACCCAAAATTATTTTAAAAAAATAAATACTTGGCTTGATAATTTATTAATGGATTTTGATCTTTAAAAATAATATGGTTCTTTTATCTCATATGTCTCATCTTTTGTACCATATTATTTTTTATGCTTAACTTCACCTTTTTATCAAAATATTTTGGCAGCCAATAATTTTTTATAAATAATGTGGCGTATAAAAAAAAGGTATGTGATAAAATATGAAATACAGAATGAGATAAAGGATTTGAATTACTTCAAAAAATAAAATGATTAATTACTATTTAATCCATGAGATTTATCAAAATTAACGAAGTGATATCTGCATTTGAAAAATTTACTATTTAATTTTTATATTTTTGTTGCGTGAACGAATTGATCATTCCTTCAAATTTTGCAATTAAATATTTGTAAAATGAATAAAATTTCTTTTATTTGTAGAGATTACTTCATTAATTTCAACAAATTTCAGAGCCTAAAAAGTAAATAATTTTAAATTTTCAATTATTTAATAAAAAAATTTTAAACCCGATTTTTATAGAAATTTTTTATAATTATAGGTTTATAAGAGAGAATGAGAGATATGGATTATGAGTTTTATTTTAGTATAACACCCCTAATTTAAAAGAAAATAAAAAGAAAAATATTTTAAGTATGAAAAATTATTTTCTTTTTATTTTTAATTTTTTAACGAATTTATAAAAAAATTAGACGGAAGAATCAATTCATATGACAGAATTAAAATACAAAAACTAAATGATGAATTTTTTAAAATACAGGAATCAATTCGTTAATTTCCACAAATCTAGTGAATTAAATAGTAATTAACCCAAAATAAAATTTATCCTTCAATTGAGAATTTTTAGGCATCATTTTGGTGTTTTTGAAAAAATGAATTTTAAAAAAATACATTTTGCTAACTAATAATTTTTTTATTCACTAAATTTTGAAAAATAATAATTTTTTATCCACTAAAATGAGTTTTGAAAACATAATTTTCTCCGCTTAGAAGCGATGCTTTACCAAACCATGATATCATTTATGAGGCAGAAGAAGGGCATTTGTTTACGACTATATGACCTTGTTTTAGAGGGGAAAAGGTCAGTAATAACCAAATTTTGCTTTGTTGCATTTTTAAATTTTTCGCCATGCTTAATATACTGTACGTTATAAAACCTTTTTTTTTTTCATTAAATTAAGGAAAAAATATATTCAGACCCTATACTTTTTTTATTTTTGACTATTCACCTCATAAAATTCACTCTTTATCGATTAAATCCTTTAATTTTTATTTTTGATATATCAGATTTCTTTTTATGGGACTAATGAAAATGAACTACAAACACATTAAAAGCGCGTTAAATGATATGAATAAGTTAATTAAACTAACTTTGGTGACTAGGATAATAAAAAATTAGAAAAAATAAAATAAAATTCTAAACACAGGACCTTTAAGATACCCAGAATCATTCATCATATCATTTATCCCACACTAGCACAAAAATAGTAATGCATATAATTTTTTCCTTGTTATTTTATTTTCTGGGCAACAAACTGTTAGGATTTAGGTCAAGCAATTGCATATTGCTTGAAACATTACATCTTAGATATTTAATTTGAAATATTTAGCATGTTGCCCCTAGCTAATATATATAAAGGATTACACTAGGGTTAAACCAGTTAATGTACTTTTACCCATTAGACCTACTATAAAGGTTCATTATCTATTAGGACTTATATTAGAACATATGTTAAGATTATTTAATATACCCAATAATCTTCTCCTATATTTTACATATAATACTTTTCAATAGATAAATAATATAATGTTCAAAACAAAATATTGAATTATCATATCACAAAAAGATTTATTACTCAAAATATGAATTTTTTAAACACACTATCAATTTTAGAAACAAGCTAAACTGAAGCAAATAAATTAAATATATTTGAATAATAAGTATATCAACATAGAGTTTTAAAATTTAACTAAACTCAATTAAAATGGGTATTTTCACTTGCAAGTAAACTATTTATTAAACTGAAAGAAAATATAATAGTCCCCCACAGTCCAGAGCTATAGAGAAATTATTCATCAAGTAGATCATCCTCATCAGAAATCCAGTTCAGCTCTGCTTTTTCATTTTCGTCATTTCCTATAAGTTACCAAATATGAATTTTATATGAATTCAATCATTTGTATAACACTTTAAAGTTCATCTAAAAAAACTTAGCACAATACCACAATGACTGAAAATAATGATATATTAATGTCAATTAAGCATCAATACCAATAATATATTAATGTCAATTAAGCATCAACACCAATAATACATTAATGTCAAAACCAATAAGCATCAATGTCAAAATCAATAAGCATCAATGTCAAGTTTTTTTTATAAGAATAAGATCTAAACAGTTTCTTTTTCAAAAAAAACTATTTCATGTTTAATTGGAATGTTACAGCTGTTAAGTTTAAATCTAATTAAACTATATCATCAAGTATGAAATGATATAACCGCTCAGGACAGAACATCCAAATGGAGATAAATTATCTCATCAAATGTGGAATGAGACAATTAGGATATATTATCAAGTGTGAAATGATATACTAACAATTATAAGTATCAAAACATTATCAAGTGTTTATCTTAATCACCAAAGGGAGATTCGAAAATTCAAAATAACACAGATGTAGGTTAATACCTGTCTCATATAGTTTTTAATCCCATGTCCCCCACAATTTTGAATATTCGATTTTTGTTCAAACCTTTTGTGAGTGCATCTGCAATATTATCTTTCGATCGTACATCAACCAAAGTGATAATACCTTGTTCTATAAGATAATTTAGCGTTGCATGTCTCAGCCTAATATATCTCCTCTTACCATTAAAGAGTAAGTTTTTCACTACTGAAACTGTAGCTTGATTATCACAGAACAAACTTAAAGAATTAATCTTTAGACAAATCAATGGAATATTTAGGATCAGATCTCTTATCCATTCTTCTTCTCCTCCTGCTGAAGCTAGAGCTGATAGTTCTGATTCCATAGACGACAAAGTAATATAAATTTGTCTTTTGGATTTTCATACCACAGCTGCTCCACCCAGTGTAAAAACATAACCACTAGTAGATTTACTGTCTCCAAATTCTAAGCACCATGATGCATCAGAAAAACCTTCCAAGATAGGAGGATGACTATTATAGCATAAAGCATAATTTAGAGTACCGTTAAGATATCTCATTAGCCTCGTTAAGGCATTCTAATGCTCATGACTAGGATTAGTGAAACGAATCAGCATGCCAACTGTAAAGGTTATGTCTGGTCTAGTGCAAGTCATTGCATACATGAGACTACCAATCAGTTTGGAATAATCAAACTGATTCACACTAGCTCCTTCATTAGGGCTCAGTCTTTTAGTAGGATCATATAATGTCTCAGTCACTTTGCACTCACTGTATTCCCATTTAAAAAGTAGTTTCTCAATATAATGAGCTTGGCTAAGGGGTGATACCTTACCCTCGAAAACTTACTTTCATTCCAAGAATGGTGTCTACTACACCAAGATCTGATATGTTAAAGGTTTTAGTTAATTCGCCTTTTACTTCACTTACAGTAGAAAGATTTGCACCAAGTATCAATAAGTTATCCACATACAAGCAAATAATCGCAAACTTATTCGACACATAACGGAAATAAAGGTATTTATCAGAATAACTAGATTTAAATCCTAAGCTCGCTATAACTTTGTTGAATTTTTAATGCCATAATTTAGGTGCTTGTTTTAGACCATACAAAGATTTGTTTAACTTACAAACTTTGTTCTCTAAATCTTTTATGACAAACCCTTCAGGTTGGTTCATGTACATTTCCTCTATTAGATCTCTATTCAGGAAAGCTGTCTTTACATCCATTTGATGCACAACATAGTGTTCAATAGATGCTAATGCAAGAAGAATTCTAATCGTAGTTAAATGGCAGACCGGTGAGTATACATTAAAATAATCTATGCCATAGACTTGAATATATCCCTTAGCTACTAAACGCGCTTTATACCGTGCTATTGATCCGTTAGGATTTATTTTC
>CANXYC010980378.1:0-21127 GCA_948193065.1 Aleurites moluccanus
CTCACTCCTCTTCTGTGGATTTCAGGTGATAGTATAGCTCGTGAGGGAGCTAGTAGAGAAGATCAAGCTTCTTGACTTATTCTTCCAAGAAGCCTCCATTGTAATTATTTTGAAATATATTTATATATATTCATTGTATGGAATTATGGTACAGTATGTATTGGGAGTATACTCTAAAGCTCCGTAGTTAGTCATTGGGGATGATAATATTTTGATGTATGAATTGTTATTTTTTTTTTGGGTTACCCTTGTT
This sequence comes from Aleurites moluccanus, assembly GCA_948193065.1. Classification (NCBI taxonomy): domain Eukaryota; kingdom Viridiplantae; phylum Streptophyta; class Magnoliopsida; order Malpighiales; family Euphorbiaceae; genus Aleurites; species Aleurites moluccanus. The sequence continues at coordinate 254 of CANXYC010980378.1, forward strand.
CCTTAGTGATGTGGGATACATCTTTTGATCAGTAAAGAACAAGAGGAAATTATGGAATGATATATCTAAAGAAATGAATTATGTTTATATGGAACCTATAAATGATTATTAAATGATATTTATACTTGATATAAATGTGTATGAGATCCATGATATGTGAGTTCTACGGGTTTATGGTGGCCTTAAGCCTACTCTTATCCTAAGACTGTCGCACCACTGGAGTTGGGGTGTGACAGAAACCTTAAAAAAAAAAACCAAAAATTCTTTTCCTTTTCTTCTTCATTAGCCGTAGCAAATATTATAAACCCACTTCTTTATTTCTTTCAACCAAAATCCTACCAAAATTTTATATAAAACCTTGATAAATATGAATTACAAGCTTCCTAGCTAAATTAATTAGTTAAACAAGGGGACGATTGGAGCTTTAGAACTAAAGGAAGAAGAGTGGTAGTTTTGAAGTTCTATTTAAGGTAATTCCTCACTTATGCTTAAATCTTAATTTTTCTAGCACAAATGAATTAAGTAGAAGTAGAATTAGTGTATTTGAGTTAAAAATCATATTAGGAAACCTAGAATTAGGGTTAAAAAATAATTGGTTTAATTAGGATTTGATTTTTTAAATTTTAAATTTTATGAATATTAAATTGAGTTTAATTAAACTTATTTGTAGAAAACCATAATTAGTAAAATTTGAAATTTATTTTAGAGTGAACTAATTGAAATATAGTTTATTTAATGAAAGAATATGCTATAAGGGTTTTAGGGATTTTAAAATCTGTGTAAGAGTAGAAAGTTGCACTTCAATTTGTAGTTTTAAAGAAAAATTTGGAAAAAATACAAAATATGAAAGCTGTAACTTTATTTCTTAAATATATGTCTATAAAATATTTTTGAAAAATTTGATATGTGTAAAGAGATATTAGTCCTCAAATCGAACTGGTTTATGTTATTGATTGTGCAGGAAGTCTAAATTTATTCATTTAATTTGGGCACCTTAGAAGATGAATTAGATAAAGTATAAAATAAAAAAGTTTTAAATTATATGTGAATTAGATGATTGTAAAACAATTTCTCAATTGGATATGTATGTTGTGAGATATAAATATGACAATAGAATTTGCCCGAATGAATACTTGCACAAGTATATGGTAGATTTTAAATATTCACCAAAAAAATTTGTAGACATATTTTAACCTGAATTTTGAATATATTGTAGTCTTATATGTCTAGTTTTAGTATAAAAAAGAATTAAAATTATTGGATATTTGTAGCTAAAGATAGAAGTAAATGAGTTAGGAATGCCAGTGATATTGTAATATAAGTTGTCACACCCCAACTCCAGTGGTGCAACGGTCCTAGGGCAAGGGTAGGCTTAAGGCCACCATAAACCCGTAGAACTCACAAATCATGTAAATCTCATCAACATCAAATAAATGGAAATATCTTATTTTATCATACATCTATCATATTCATACATATAATCAAGATCAGTTATATCTTTCTTTTATCATTTCATATTTTTCTCTTGTTCCTTAATGATCAAAAGAGACATCTCACATCACTGAGGAATAAAAGCACCCAAAAGGTAACAATCATACACCAGAATATTCTATTATCCTCAAAAGACTAACTACAGAGCTCTAGAGTTCACTCCAATACATATTTTATCATAATACCATTAATAAATATACAAAAGGTCTCAAAAGAATTATTACAATAGAACTTCTTGGAGTAAATAAGTTAAGAAGCCCGATCTTCTCTATTAGCCCCCTCACGAGCTACGCTATCACCTGAAATCTACAGAAGAGGAGTGAGCTTTTAACTCAGTAAGATATGAACATTATAGAATAAGAATTGAATATAGATTCATGGTCATGAACAAATAACCATACATATAAACATGAAAGAGATCATGAGCTTTACTTGAAATAAATATGGTTTTCATAATAGTTGGGCTATATCAAATCATGTCGAGTTTCAATCATGGTTCATATTTAGAACAAATAATGCCCACAAAGAATGGCATTGTCAAATTTTATCTGGTAGAACTGATCACATATCATAACATACGTATTGGTAGCCTTGCTACCTCAACGTGAGCATATGCTTGGCCAGACATGGGCCTAGAGCTCCTGGCCCCCTCTAGGTGGAACACCGATAAAAACTCTATCGGCTGGGCTCCCAAAGTGCACAATGGACCAATGAATTTACTCTCATTGGGAAGAGCGTTCTATCCATGGGTCATGGGTTTCAAAATCATAAGAAGCATATTGGTTGCAAGACCATCATCATATAACATCATTCAAATCGGGTTCATAAGCAAGAACACATGAACTTGATCTAAGAATATTTATCAAGCCATTCACATAGTTCAAGTATATATATATATATATAATTATAATTATATGCAACATGATATTCAATATAAGAGTATTTTGGTCATTTTAATTCTAAGGAACAATAATCAAATAGAATGTTCATACTTACCTTTTACACAAATTTCTCTAAATTCCTCTTAGAATTCTGCTCAATTAATTCCTCAATAAATTTCGAATTCCTCCTCCTAAGAAATTCTCCAAATATACAAAAATTAGGGTTTCTCTAAACTAATAATATTCACATGATTTCCTAATAATTAATTATCTTAGAATCCCTATTCTTAATGCCCAACAATAATTTCATTTATCTCTTAAAGAAAAACTGCATTTAATTTGCATTAAATTTTCGACATTACTGTTCATGGCAGTCTCAACCTCCAAATTTCTCCCACATTAATTACCATTAATAGCTTCACATCACTAGAAATAAATTCTGCATACCCAGAATTTAATTATCGTAACCCATAAACTTAAATAAATTTAAAGAAAATAACTTAGGAAGAAAATTTACCTTATTTTCTTCAAATTGAGATTTCTGCAAATACTGCTCAAATCTGATGATTCTGCCTTAATACTGAATAATCTAGAGTTCTATTGCATTAATTTAAGTATTAATTCCTCAGATAAGAAATGAAAATATTCTGAGAAAAGACTGAAATTAATCTAAGGAAAAAAGAAAGAAAATCGTGAAACGCTACTGTGGTTCACTGGGTTTAAATAAACGCTGCCCCAGAAACACGCCAACCAGCTCGCCATATTGCCTCGGCAAGGCTCCCTCGCCTATGCCAGCTCGCCAAACCCACTTTGTATTCCCAACTCACACTTCCATCTTGCCAAACTTGATCCGACATTGACTCCTCGCTACGTTGCCTCGTTAGACTCTCCTCGCAATTCTTCCTCACATATGCCACCTCGACAATGCTTCCTCGCAGCTTCGCCTCTTCGCTTCTTTGCGAACTTCCATTTTGCACATTCTCTCTTCGCACAATGCCTCTTCACATAATTCCTTTTCGCCAAATCCTCTTCGCCTTAGTTCTTCGCCTTTCCTCTTCGCCTTAGCTCTTTGCCTTTCCTTTTCGCCTTATCCTCTTCGCCAAAGCTCTTCACCTTATCCTTTTGGACTTTTGCCACTTCAGAAAACTCAATTCGCCACTTCGTAATTATGCCACTTCGCATTGCCATTCTGCAAAATGCCTCCTCGCATTATGCTGGCTCGCCACAATAAATTCTTCTAAGTTAAACTCCTGCCTGAACATCTCGCACTTAGCCAGCTCGCAAATGAGCTACAATTATCTAAACTTACTAATTCTTTCTGTCACTTAAAATCAATATGTAGGAGCATAACATATCAAAATTTCAAATCAAAGAAATCATCACACAAATCATGGTGACTCTCCAAAAGTCACCCAGACTCCTGCCCCAAAATCTAACCGAATAACCTTGATACAAATCACTCTCCACTGAGATATACTTATTCAAAATTTTGAAATTTTACAATCATCATATCAACATACAAAGGAACATTTTTCATGTTTACAACTTTAGCTAATTCTGCCTCAATCATTCCCAGTAATTCTAAACATACACTGCATCCTAGTAGAAACTCTCAACCAGACTAGCCTTTCTCAAACAAACACAACTCATCACATATATAGAATTTAGACAAAAAATTTCACAGAATTATAATTAAGACCTAGATTAACAACTTTCATGTTTCACACTTTATCAAATTATGTCCTTAAGAACATGAAATGGTCATCACAAAATCCTACAACATCAAAAATCAAAAACTCCTGAAATTCTCAACATTCTCATTAAAACTTTAATAGGTTCTCCAAACTTACAAAATCAATAAAAGTACTACAAAATGGCAGATATTATACTTTTACATTTTAATTTTCTTAGGAGAATCAAGTCCTCATAGTTCTGTTTATAAAACTCACTATCATTATCTCTTTAACTGATCTAAATTATATAGATTTAAAAATTCATTCCCATTTATATCCATGAGTTTGACTCCTCTGCCAAATAGAATCTTCTTAAGCACGTTAGGTTGAAACTTTCCTCTTGGATCATGAACTGGAGCTCTGATTTCCTTCAAGACCAAATTCCCTTCTTCTAATCCTCTATTGGTCAGTCTTTTTTTGAAATGGCTGGCTAGCCTTTATTGATATCCTTGAATATGATACAAAACATCCATTCTCTTCTCATTTATGGCATTCAGATGATCATGATACTCCTTTATCCATTCTTCTTCATCTAGCTGACTTTTGTGTATGACCCTGGCAGATCAGATTTACATCTCAATTGGAAGACCTGCTTCTATGATATAAACTAAGGAATAAGGAGTTGCCTCAGTTGGGGTGCGAATGAAAGTCTGATATCCTCACAATGCATACGAAAGTTATTCATGCCAATTCCTATGGCTGGTAATCATTTTTTGTAGGATAGTCTTGAGAGTCTTGTTTGCTGCTTCAACCGCTCCATTTATTTGTAAATGGTAAGGTGAGGACCTGTGATGCTGGATCTTTTCCCTTTTAAATAGGTTAGCTACTTCTTTGTGAAAATGCGAGCCATTGTCCGTTATGACCTCGAAAGGTAACCCATTTTGATAGATTATATTGGTCTGAATGAAATGTGCTACCTTTTTAGCATTCAACACCTAATAATTGGCTACTTCCACCCATTTTGTGAAGTAGTCAATGGCCACCAATATATACTCATGCCCATTTGAGGATTTTGGATTGATTTGACCGATGATGTCTATTCCCCAAGTTGCAAATGGCCAGGGAGTTGCAGTTAGCTGTAGTGGAATAGGAGGTCTTTTCTATAATTTGGAAAAAATCTGACACTTATGCCATTTTTGTACATACTTAGCATAATCCTCATTCATAGTTAGCTAAAAGTATCCCAAATTCATGATTTTTCTTGCCAAGGCAAAACCATTCATATGTGGTCCCTGCTCTCCACCATGAACCTATTCCATTTTCTGTTGAGCTTCTTCTTCTGTCACACATCTAAGGTGGATATAATTCTATGCCCTTCTACACAGCACATCACCATTCGAGATGAGGTTGCTAGCAAGCTGCCTTAATATTCTACAGTCTGATTTTAATGCCCCTTGTGGATGCTACTCATTTTTTTATGACGTTGAATATATCCTAGAACCATGGTTTCCAATCAACCAACTAAATATGCATATGCAAGTAGTATCATACCCTAATTGTCGTCGTACTTCAATGACAACGGGTTGAACAGTCTTTGTACCCATCATATCTATCATGGAGGCCAAGGTTGCCAGAGCATGGACAAACCGATTCTTAGCTCGAGGTAAATAGTGGAAAGATAATTCATGGTAACTTTCAACTAGATCATTAACTCGTTAAAAGTATGTCATTAGGCTTTTTTCTCTTATTTTCCACTTGCCATAAGCTTGGGAGACAATCAAATTGAAATCCCCATATACTTCTAGATAATCAATTCTCATATTGACAACACATTCTAGTATGCATATGCATGCCTCATACTTAGCTTCATTATTGGTTATCTTAAAAGCAAGTTTGATAGCCATGGGCAAATGATCCCCGTCCGTCATAACCAAAATGACACCAGCTTTGAAACACTTGTTATTAGTTGCACCATAAAAATACATCTTCCACACTTCTAGTTCTATTTCCATGATATCTTCATCTAAGAATTCAGGTTCAAAAAAGTCATTACTCTGCATAGGAGCTGCAACTAATTGGTTAGTTATGATGCTTCCCTTGATTGCACATACTTCATATCAAATGCCATGAGAACTGCCAACCATCGTGCCATTTTGTTGTCAAGAACTGGTCTCTCCATTAGGAATTTCAAGGGGCTCTTATCAATGATAACATGTGTTATATATGAACCCAAATAATATTGTAATTTATGGCACACCCAAAATAGTGCCAGACACAGTTTTTCAATATGATTGTATTTGAGTTCATATACATGCATGCACTTACTCAAGTAGTAAATGACATTTTCTTTGTAGGAATTAGCTGCATTCTGAGCAAGCATTACACCCTTAGCTTCTTGAGTTACATATATATATAAGAGCAAAGGCTTGCCTAGCCTCATAGACTGCAAAATAGGGGGATTCAATAGATAATCTTTAATCTTTCCGAAGGCTTGTTGGCACTCATCATTCCATTTTTTAAAGGCTCATTTTCTTAATAGCTTAAAGACAAGGTTGCATATGTCAGCCAACTGGGCAATGAAATGATTGATGTACTGTAAGCGTCCTAAAAAAACCTATGATCTCATTTTCTATTTTTGGAGCTGGCATATCCAAAATTGCTTTTGACATGGCTAAGTCAATCTATATTCTCTTCTTATTGACCATGTATCTTAGGAAATCCACAGAAGATGCACCAAAGAGATATTTGGCAGGATTCAGCTTCAGATTGTACTGTCTAAGTCTGAAAAAGAATTTTCTTAATGCCTCTATGTGTCCTTCTACCATCTTAGACTTTATTACAATGTCATCCATATAAACCTCTACTTCTTTATGGATCATGTCATGGAAAATGATGGTTGCCATTCTTTGATATGTTGTCACTGCGTTCTTTAAGCCAAATGGCATGACCTTTGTAACACCCATCATTTTTCCTAAACAATCTTGGTGTGTATATATATATTTATGTGTACAAATTTATTTTATTTTGGCTTAATTAATTAATTTCAAGATAAGTATAAATATTTACTTATTAATTATTTTGGATAATGATAGAAAATGAGTATGGAAAGTTTTGTGAGAAATATTGATTGAGTTATTGAAATTTGCATGAAAAATGTTAAGTGTTAACAAATTGAGAAATTTAAGGCAGTAGCGAATCCGTGGAAACTGGGTTAAGGGTTTCCAGCCGGCATTGGCAAGCTGGCCTCGCACATTGTCGGCTCATATATGTGAACGGGCAAAGGTGAGTCGGCGATGCGAAGAGGCATTGGCGAACTGATAATGGCGAGCTGGGTCTGGTGAGCCTGCAAGCGGCGAGCTGGACCAGCAAATTGAATTTTGTGAGGCGGGATTCATTAGTGCACAGTAGTGGGACTTTAACAAATAGGCAGTAGCCTATTTAAGAGAGGCAGTAACTGATACTTAAAAACGTTAAGTCATTTTTTTCTTTCTTTTTATCATCACTGCGTTCATCCTTTCTTCTCCCAAAGCACGACTACTGTTCATCATCTTCTTTACCCAATTTCCATGTTTTTCCACCGAATTTTTCTAGAAGAAATTTGGGGAAATTATATATATATATATATATATATATATATATATACCTGTGTTCATTTTCCTTCAGCCTTAACTCGTGGAAAGAAAGGCTGGAAAAGGAGGCAACGGCAGCAAAGGAAAATTTCTGCCATGAGTACCATTTGAGGTATATGTTAATTTGTTAATTTTTATGGATTAAATAGATAGTATTTCGGTTGAAATGAATGGGGTTTAGAGTTATTTTAGCTAGATTAACTCTAAATAATGAAAATCCTTAAACTCTAGGGCTTATGTGAAACTTTGAATATTGAATTGATGAATTAGTAATGGGATTCATGAATTCATGATAGAATTAGTTAATTGAGTATAAGAGAACATGAAATTGTGAACAACTTAATGTGAAATTGTAGATTATGGAGATTGAGTCCTCAAAGTAGCCAAGTTGTGGATTTTTGAGGAAATTGGTGAGATTGGCTAAGCAATTGATTGTTGGAAAGTTAAGGTGAGTTTTACATACATCATTTGAATTACCCAATTTGATAAAATTGATTGTTGGATACCATTGGCAAAAACCCCAAATGGGCCGAACCCTTTTTTGTGAAATACCTTTGATTTCCTTTGAATGTGTAACCCTATTCTCTTATATAATAAACATATATTGTTATATATCTTTATTTCATTGATACCGAATGTTCTAAAATACCAAACCTTTCTTTGCTTACGAATTATTCTAATATCGAATTTTGATTTGATTGATTGATTGAATTCGGATGCCATTGTTGTTAATTGTATCCCTTGTTATTGACCCTATTGTAATTGTGACAGAACTTCCGATTCAACAGGGGAGTGGGGAAATACTGTCGACCTTGTGTACATTGTATATCTGTACCCTAGCTGGGAAGGGTTTTGGTCCCGGTCATAAGGTCTGATCCGCCTTATGCTTACATTTGCCCTTATATGGATGATTAGGACCTATATGGTCCAACGTATTTGATATGGAGACTGTATGATTTCTTTTCCTATAGTCCATCCCACTATCTGTCATTTCACACATATGAAACCAAATTATATGATATTGTTGTATCTTATTGATGATACCTTATGAACTTGATGTTATTCAGTTCTTGATTTTATTCAATTGATATCCTTATTGGCTGACCTAATTGTTTATTGCAATGCATGTGAATTCACTGAGTATCATCTATACTCACTGCTCATTGTTTACCCATTTCAGGAGAGGATTAGAGCTGCAGAATCTAGACTTCTATTTCTCTGAGGATTCTGCAACAGATTATCTGATGTATTTTCCAAATACTTATTTTGTATAGCAATTATATTTTGGTGTTCATAATCTAGCTGCTCCATGGGTATGTACGGGTTATCTAGGAAATGAATATGTATCCAAATGATGATACTATGATATGGAAAATATCTGTCATAATTGTTATGATCCTGTGAGTATTGTTAATACAGTTGATTGACAAAGTATGACAGATTGTGATTGATAATAAATGAATAGAGATTGTATACATGCATATTGTATTGATAGGACTGATATTGGGTTCTACGGGTGTCGGCCGCCATTGGCATCTTTCGTGCCTTAGGACCGTCGCAGCTCGCGAGAGCGAGTCGTGACATGAATACTAGATGCTCCATGGGTATTGTATAATGGTATAGACAGATTGTATATGTAAGTGTATGAGATATTTTGAAGTGTAAATGTATATATGAATATGTCTATGGAAATTTCAGAGAGTTACAGAATGAATGACAGAGTAACAGAATGAATAGTATTTATATGAATGTATGATTATAGACTGTTGTGTAATTGTTAATAGATATTTTTGTTACAGTATAGTATGAGATGTATTGATGAGATTGATGGGTTCTACGAGTGTTGGTAGCCTTCTTTATCTCCCACACCCTAGGACCGTTGCAGCCTGCCGGAATCGGGTCGTGACATACAATCAATGGTAAGCAACAAGAATTAAGGTTGACATAGGAATCACATTTTTATTCACATGTAGAAGTGACAGATATTGGGCCTTGAACATGTATCATTAGCAAGTTAGAGATCGTAAGGCGGGCAAAGCCTCACGACTAGGATAAGTCCCTTCTTAGCTAGGGTAAACATTGTAATGAAAACATTGTGCACAAGGCCAATGGTACTTACCCACTACCCCGTCGATAAGATAGCTATGTCAGATCCACATATAAATAGGCCAATAAAGTTCAATAACAATATCAAGTATTCATTAGAAACATTACGGTACAAATTCATTCAATTAGTACATATAGGCTTACTTGTCATTTGGTGTTAAAGCATTTCAATAAGCATGTGTCAATTTCATTATTTGGTATAAAGGTACCAATCAATAATAAATATCATGGTATATGGTTAATCATTTGGTGTGCATACTTTTGAAAGCATTCAAGCATATGGTCAATCAAGTACAATAGGTATTTCAATACAATCAACGGATATGGATGATTTCAATCTTGAGGAAGATCAAAGGATGATCAACAATAGCAAAGTGGCATTTAATCAAGAAGAAATTATGTTCAACGATTCAACAAATTAAGAAATGGATATACATAATGATATATACATAACTCACCTCACTTGCAAAACTTTACAAACTCGGTTCGCTTCTCTATGTAGATCCCCCACTTACTTCCATATACTCATTTGAAGCTATACAATAATTCAAATATTAACAATCACTATTCATCTATATGTTATTCATTAATCTTCAATTTAGTTTAATAAATTTCCATTTATTCTTATACTTAGAGTTTTTGGCCAAACAATTCTCACTTAATAACTTCATTCTGGTAGTTCGGACGTTTCTATCCATAACTCAGTCTAAACTTATCCAATTGCATTGATTCTTTTTCCTAATTAATCTAAACATATTAAATTATAATATATCTAAAAATCACATTAATTCCACTACTACATAATTTATGGTGTCAATTTAAACTTAATCTCATAACCAGACATATTGCCCTGCAATCTGCCCTATAATCCTATTTTGGCAGTCTGTATTTTTTTTATCTATATATCAATCTATACTTAACCAATTACTTAAATTTATTTTCATATTAAAAATAGACATATAATATTATAATATATCTAAATTTCATGTCAATCTGATTACTACATCATTCTAAAAAATTCATCAAAGTTGAGCCTATTATTTTACAGTTCCTATCCAGATAGACCCTGTTCCTCTATCTATAACTCAATCCTTGCTCAATAAATTATAAAATAATTTTACAGAAAATTTAATAACATATAAATGAACATTTATCATGTTTTACACTTTTCCTAATTTAGAATTTAAGGCCTCCATATCATTAGAATTCAGTAACTTATGTTATGTTTATCAGTCAATTCTGGCAAGTTATATTTATGACCCAATATCTCATAAAACACAAATCAAATTGGAAAACATTTATACATGACTATATATAAGATATAAATAAACATTTTTTTATGTTGAATACTTCTTTTAATTTTGTCTCTATCATTCTAAACAATTAAAATACAGTAGTAAAATTTTAGAAAACCTAATTTTGGCAAGTCATGGTTTTTGTTCAATTACTCTCTTCTCACTTCGAATTTCATCAATTTCTTTTGCAAAAATCAAATTAACATATTTATCTACAACTTTCATGTTTTAAGAATCCTCAAATTCGTTCATTAAGATTTCGGATTACTAGCTATAAGTTACTGCCTCACATCAAATTTCATAATCCTTATAAACCCTAGTTTATCTTTATATTTCTTAGCTCAAATCAATCAATTTTCTACTTAATTAAATTATAAAACTCTTAAATATAATTAAAAAATAAAGTTTAAGAGTCATACCTTAAATTGAATAATTAAATTCCACCTTTTTTTGCTCTTCCAAATAGTTGACTATCAATCTCCATCACTTTTCTCCATTAGTTCTTTTCTTCATCAACTTTCCTATCTATTTTAGTTGGTTTATTAGGAAGGGTCAAGAAACTTATTTCTTTGGTATTTTGGGATGAGAAATTCGGCTAAGAGAAGTAAAAATGGCTACCCACCTTTTTTCTTTATATAAATCAAAGCCAATAAATAAAAGAAATAAAGAGAGTTGTAAAGATTTCTAGAATCTTGTTGATTTGTCTTTCATTTAATCACATGTTTCTTTGTTATTTTCTAATAATAAGCAAAAAAATTATTGGCCGGCCACCATATGCCCATTTCTATAATTTTTGGTGTAAATTATGGGTCCCACAATTTTTAAATATTTGCACTTTGGCCCAAAATTTTCCTTAATTGTATTTTGATCTCGAAACTTTCTGTAATTTATTCTGTCTATTCTTTTTAGATTCAATTATAAGTGTGTGGAGTGAAATACCTTATTTTAGGTTATTCTATCATTTAAAAATACTTTGGGTTCGATTCTACATCCTAGACAACTCGTTTTCAAAAATGCCCCTAATATTGCCATTAATTATAATTTTGTCATTACTCTTATTTTTAGTATTCCAAAATATTTTTTAACTCTTTCTTTTCACTAAAAATTCACATAAATATAGATGACTCTTTACCCTCTGGTTTGAGTCAAAAATTCCTAAATCAACCGGACTGCTATTTCCCCGGGCAGTGTAATTAACACCGGTATTTTCCGGGACAGTGTCACAAAAGTAGTCCGATTGAGGTTCAAAAATTTTTGAGTGTTACACTCTACTATTCTCTATATTTTTCAATAATTAATTGAGTCTATTCATACATAAATTAATACCATAGCAGTTATTATAATCCACTATATCCATCTACTGTACTATCTCACTAATTACTGTTTTGTCTGCTGGGATATTACAACTCTACCCCCTTTAAATAAAATTTTTCAATAAATTTTAATTATATGTACCTCGCTACTGAAACAAATGTGTGTATATGTCTTGCATATCACGCTCACTTTCCCATGTACACTCTTCCATCGAATGATTTCTCCATAATACTTTAACTATTGGGATTTCCTTATTCTGTAACTGTCGGACTTGACGATCCGCGATCTTAATAGTTATTTCTTCAAAAGTCAAGTTTTCATCTATCTCAATAGCTTTTGGCTGGAGAATATGTGATGGGTATGGTACATATTTTCGTAGCATTAATACGTGGAACACCATATGCTTATGCCTTAATTTAGGTGGAAGTGCTAATCAGTAAGATACATTGTCGACCTTATCTAGTATCTCAAATTGTCCGATGTATGTTAATGAAAGCTTTTCTTTCTTACCAAATCACATTATACCTTTCATCGGTGTTATCTTTCTTTAGAAATACATGATCACCTACTATAAAGTGTACATCCTTCCGCTTCGAATCGACATAGCTTTTTTGTAGGCTAAAAATAATCTTCATCCATTACTTGATAATAACAATTTTCTCCATTGTCTCCTTAGTCAAATAAAGACCTTCTAAATGTTTTTTCTTTGGTTCTACCAAACAAACAGGTGATCTACACTTCCAGCCATATAGAGCCTCGTACGGTGCCATTCCGATGGAAGAAGGATAACTGTTGTTATAGACAAATTCAATCAATTGCAAATATTTGTTCCAATTTTCGCCAAATTCAAGTACACCTAACCGTGGCATATCTTCCAATGTTTGAATGGTACATTCTGTTTGCCCATCAGTCTGTGGATGGAAAACTATGCTGAAATGCAATTGAGTTCCCAATGTTTCTTGGAACTTTTTCCAGAATCATAATTTGAATTGATTTTCCTGATCTGATATAATAGTTAAAGGCACACCATGCAGCCGTATAATCTTATCAACATATAACTGAGCATATTGGACTGTTGAATAACTAGTTTTCACCTCCAGGAAATGAGCTAATTTTGTTTAAACTATCAACTATCACCTGTATAGAATTATATCCTCATGTTGTCCTTGGCAAACCCACTACAAAATTCATGGTTATCTTCTCCCATTTCTATTCTGGCAATTCTATCTCCTATAGCATTCTCGATGGCTTCTGGTGTTCAAATTTCACTTGTTGGCATGCTAAGCATGTAGATACAAAATTAGCTATATTCTGTTTCATATTAGGCCTCCAATAATACTCCTTTATATTGTGATACATTTTAGTTACCCGGGATGAACATTATAAGGTGTATAATGTATTTCCTTCATAATCTGCTCCTTTAACCCATCCATATTTGGTACACATAATTGTTGCCTATATTTTAATACATCATTATCAACTGTAAATTCAAAAGTTTTCCTGCTTGAACATCTTCCTTTAACTTCATTATATGTGGATCTTTGTCCTGTGCAGTTTTAATTTCTTCAATCAACAGCAGCTTTACGTGAAATTGGGCTATCAGAGCCTAGTTCCAATCCTGGGTTCCTAATTCTAATTGAACTCCCATATCAAATAACTCATCCATCTCTCTAATTAGTGATCTTCTTACGGTTACCATACGAAATAAACTTCCCATTGACTTTATGCTCAAAGCATTAGCTACCACATTAACTTTTCTAGGATGATATATTATCTGACAATCATAATCTTTTAACAATTCAACCCATCTTCGTTGCCGCAAATTTAAGTATTTTTGTTGTAGAATATATTGTAGACTCTTGTTATCAATGTATATTTCACATTCCCCCCCATACAGATAGTGTCTCCATATTTTAAGGGCAAATACCACTGCTGCCATCTCCAAATCATAAGTTGGATAATTTTGTTCATGCTTCTTTAACTGTCGAGAAGAATAAGCAATTATTTGTCCATTCTGCATCAGAACACAACATAAACCAACTCTGAATGCATCACAATACACTGAAAATTCTCTTGTACTCGATGGAAAAACTAATACTAGTGTTGTAGTAAGACATGTCTTTAGTATTTGAAAACTCTTTTCACATTCATCAGTCCACTAAAATTTCTCCTATTTCCTTGTTAACTTAGTTAATGGAGCAGGTATTTTGGAGAAGTCTTTGACAAAACTCTTATCATATCCAACCATACCTAGAAAATTATGTACCTCTATCACATTAGTAAGACGTGGCCAATTTACTACAGCATCTACTTTCTTCGAATATACTTTAACACCATCTTCGCTTAGCAAGTGCTCGAGAAAAACATACTTTAGTGAGCCAAAACACACATTTTGACAATTTGGCATACAGCTTATGCTCTCGTAGTGTCTGTAATACAATTCTCAATGTTGCTCATGCTCTTCTTTGCTTTTTGAACATACAAGTATGTCATAAATGAACACAATAAAAAACTTGTCCAAGTATGGCTTGAATACCCAGTTCATCAAGTCCATAAAAGCAGCTGGAGCATTAGTTAACCCCAATGGCAATACCAGAAATTCATAATGACCGTATTGAGTTCTAAATATAGTCTTTGGCACATCTCCCTTTCGAATTCGCAACTAATGATATCCTAATCTGAGATCAATTTTTAAAAAAAATAACAAGCTCCCTGCAACTGATCAAATAGATCATCAATTCGAGGAAGCAAATATTTATTCTTGATGGTCACTTTATTCAATTGCCGATAATCAATATACATCCGAAGTGATCCATCCTTCTTCTTAATAAATAACAGTGGTGTTCCCCACAATGAACTGCTTAGTCATATAAAACCCTTATCTAATAGTTTATGCAATTGCACCTTCAATTCTTTCAATTATGATAAAGCCATTTGGTATGGTTCAATATAGGATCACTACCCAATTACACATCTATCTCAAATTCAATCTCCCTTTCCAGTTGCAAATCATGGAGATCTTTAGGAAAATCATCTGAGAATTCATTAACAGTAAGGATTTGGTTCAATCCTTTAGGAGCTAATTGAGTATCCACCACACTAGCTAAGTATGTTGCACATCCCTTTTGAAGAAGTCGTCTTTCTTCAATAGCTGATATTAATTTGGTTCTGGTATCACATCTGTCACCTTGATACACAAATTTATCCTGCCTTTCTGGATGGAATTCTATTCTCTTTTCATAATAATCAATCATTGCATGATGGTTAGTCATCCAATCTATTCCTAATATCACATCCAATTCCAATACTGGTATACTAGATCTATTATCAATTTTCTACCTTCGATCTCTACATCACATCCATTATACACATATTTCACATTTATGCTCTCACTTAGGGGAGTATATATTTCTAATGGTATTTGTATTAATTGTTTCTCTTTACCCAATTTAGATGTAAAATATGGTAAAACAAATTAATGTGTAGGACCAAAATCAAATAACACTTGTGCAGTTCATGCTAAATATTAACCATATCTATCACTATAGTGTTAGTTTTATGTGCCTCCTAGGGGTTCACTGCAAACACTCTGCATTGGCCCTATCCAGCTGGAACCTGAATGGTACTCTATCCCTGACCTTGTCCTCTACCTCTTCCTATAGACCCTCTATTCTCATTCATGCTCATCTGAACAGTAGGTTGAGAAGCCATTATAGTAGTCTACTGATCACCCCAATATGGACAGTTTATGATATAATGCCCCTGTTACCCACATTTTAAACATGCACCAGTCTGAAGTCTGCATTCTCCACCATGTCTTCTTCCCCATATAGCCTATATAGGATTACTAGGCATTTATGGTGTTGGTCTAGATAAGCCACGAGAAAGCCCTAATGCATATGGCTTTATTGTGGTCCTAGTATGTCCCCTTCTCTGACTGCATGATGGTTGACTCATAGTAGTTTTGATTGCTAACTCTAGTTCCTTTAACTAAGAGCTCCCTTCACCTTTTTATTGTCTAACTATAGGAAAAGAAATCATACAGTCTCTATATCAAATATGTTGGACCATGTAGGTCCTAATCATCCATATAAGGGCAAATGTAAACATAAGGCGGATCAGACCTAATGACCGGGACCAAAACCCTTCCCAGCTAGGGTACAGACACACAATGTGTACAAGGTCGACAGTATTTTCCCACTCCCCTGTCGAATCGGAAGTTTTGTCACAAACACAACAGGGTCAATAACAAGGGATACCATTAATAACAATGGCATCCGGATTCAATCAATCAATCAATCAATCATTTCGGTTTCCAATCAATTCAATATCCAATATCAATAATGTCCATGCCATGTACAATATTCAATATTCAATCAAAATTCGGTATTAGAATAATTCGTAAGTAAAGCAAGGTTCGGTATTTTAGAACATTTGGTATCAATGAAATAAAGATATATAGCAATATACATTTATTCGATAAGAGAATAGGTTTACACATTCAAAGGAAATCAAAGGGTATTTCACGGTTCGGCCCATTTGGGGTTTTTCTCAAATGGAGTTCAACAAACAATTTAATCAATTTGGTAATTCAAATGATGCATATAAAACTCACCTTAACTTCCCAACGATCAATTGTTTAACCAATCTCACCAATTTCCTCAAAATCTACAATTTGGCTACTTTGAGGACTCAATCTCCACAATCTACAATTTCACATTAAGTTGTTCATCAATTTCATGTTCTCTTATACTCCATTAACTAATTCTATCATAAATTCATGAATCCCATCACTTATTCATCAATTCAATATTCAAAGTTTCACATAAGCCCTAGCGTTTAGGTATTTCCATTATTTAGAGTTAATCTAGCTAAAATAACTCTAAACCCATTCATTTCAACCCAAATACTATCTATTTAATCAATAAAATCAACAAATGAACATATAGCCCAAATGGTGCTCACGGCAGAAATTTTCCTTTGCTGCTGCTGCCTCCTTTTCCAGCATCTCTTTCCACGAGTTAAGGCTGAAGGATGATGAACACAGGTATATATATATGATTTCCACAAATTTCTTCCAGAAAAATTTGGTGGAAAAACGTGGAAATCGGGTGAAGAAGATGATGAACAGTGATCGTGCTTTGGGAGAAGAAGGGACGAACGCAGTGATGATAAAAAGAAAAATGACTTAACATTTTTAAGTATCAGCTACTGCCTCTCTTAAATAGGCTACTGCCTATTTGTTAAAATCCCATTACTGTGCACTAATGAATCCCACCTCGCCAAAATTTAATTTTCTGGTCCAGCTCGCCGTTTGCCGGCTCACCAGACTCAGCTCGCCATGCCTCTTCGCATTGCCTACTCACCTTTGCCAGTTCGCATATGCCGGCTCGCCAATGCCTCTTCGCATTGTCAGCTCGCATATGTCGTCTCGCACTTACCTCTTCGCATTTCCTCTTCGCCTTTCCTCTTTGCTATTCCTCTTCGCCTTTCCTCTTCGCAATGCCGATTCGCCATTGCCTGTTCGCAATACCGGCTCACACTTCCCTCTTCGTATTCTCACCTCGCATTTTCTTCTTCGCACTTCCAGCTCGCACTTCTTCTTTGCGAGGCCAACTCGGCAAGGCCTCTTCGCAAGACCAGCTCGACATTGCTGCTTCACGAGGCCAGCTCGCCAATGCCGGCCGGAAACCCTTAACCCATTTTCCACAGATTCGCTACTGCCTTAAATTTCTCAATTCCTTAACACTTAACATTTCTCATGCAAATTTCAATAACTCAATCAATATTTCTCATACTCATTTTCTATCATTATCCAAAATAATTAATAAGTAAATATTTATACTTATTTCGAAATAAATTAATTAAGCCAAATAAAAATAAATTTATACACATAAATATATACAAAGATTGTTTATGAAAATGATGGGTGTTACATTCTCCCCCCTTCAATTAAATTCGTCCTCGAATTTAAATACATTTTATCTCAAAACTGGAATAGGGATGGGTATTTGTTCCGCCTCTCCTTCTCACTCTCCCATGTACACTCCTCTATTGTTTGATTTCTCCATAACACTTTAACCATTGGGATCTCTTTATTCCAAAGCTTTCTAACCTGTTGATCAACAATCTCCACAGGTAGCTCCTCATATGATAAATCCTCACTGAGATCCATATCTTGCATTTCCAAAATGTGTGATGGATCCGATACATATTCCATAGCATCGATATATGAAAGACTGGATGTACATGGCTCATGCTAGGTGGAAGAGCCAATCTATAAGCCACATTGCCCACCCGCTCAAGTATCTCAAAAGGGCCTATAAATCTCGGTGATAGTTTGCCTTTCTTCCCAAATCTCATAACTCCCCTCATCGGTGAGATCTTTAGGAAGACATGATCACCAATAGAAAACTATACATCCTTTCTTTTAGGATCCGCATAACTCTTCTGCCTACTAAAGGCAGTCTTCATTCGCTCTCGGATCATAGGAACCTTCTTCATAGTCTCTCTAATCAGTTCAGGTCCTTCTAGCTGCTTCTCTCCCGGCTCCACCCAACACACTGGTGATCTGCACTTTCTACCATATAGTGCTTCAAATGGAGCCATATCGATCGAAGAATGGTAACTATTATTGTAAGAGAATTCGATCAATGGCAGGTAATAGTCCCAACTACCTTTGAAATCCAAAACATATAACCTGAACATATCCTCCAAGGTCTGAATCATCCTCTCGGATTGCCCATCAGTCTATGGATGGAAGGCAATACTAAACCGTAGTTGGGTACCTAAAGCCTCCTGAAATTTCTGCCAAAATCGTGCTGTAAACTGTGTACCCCGATTAGATACGATCACTAATGGAACTCCATGCAGGCGCACAATTTCATTGATATACACTTGTGAATACTGAGCTGCTGAATAACTAGTCTTAACCCCCAAAAAGTGAGCAGAATTCGTCAATCGATCCACAATATCCCATATAGAGTCATACCCCTTCGAAGTTCGAGGTAGACCAACTACAAAATCCATGGTAACCTGTTCCCATTTCCACTCGGGCAGCTCTATCTCCTGAAGTAGCCCTGATGGCTTATGATGCTTAAACTTAACCTGCTGACAGGACAAGCACTTCGATACAAACTGAGATACATCTTTCTTCATCCCAGGCCACCAATATACATCTCTAAGATCATGGTACATCTTAGTAATACCTGGATGTACACTGTAAGCAGAATAATGTGCCTCTCATATGACCCGATCTCGTAATTCATCACAATTCGGCACGCAGATATGTTTCCCACATCTCAACCTCCCATTATCAGTAGAGAACTCAGTCACCCGTCCACTCTGAACCTCTCCCATCAGTTTCAGAAAATAGGGATCTCTACTCTGGGCCACTTTTATATCATCTATCAGTAGTGGCCTCGCCCGAAACTGGGCTATCAGAGCCTGGTTTCGATCCTGGAAACCCAAATCTAACTCTACTCCAAAATCAGCGAACTGCCTCAAATCTCTGATCAAAGGCCTCCTGTCAATCACTATATGAGCAAGGCTACCCATAGACTTCCTGCTCAAGGCATCCGCCACTACATTGGCCTTCCCTGGGTGATAGAGAATCTCACAATCATAGTCCTTCAGAAGCTCTACCCATCTTCTCTGCCTCAAATTCATATCTTTCTGCTGAAATATATACTGCAGACTCTTATGATCAGTATATATCTCTCATTTAGCCTCATATAAGTAATGTCTCCAAATCTTTAAGGCAAATATGACTGCTGCCATCTCTAGATCATGAGTTGGGCAATTTGCTTCATGCTTCTTTAATTGACGAGAAGCATAAGCAATCACCCTTCCTCTTTGGATCAGAACAAATCCTAAGCCAATCCTTGAAGCATCACAATATACAGTATACTTCTCCTCCTCCACCGGTAATGCCAAAACCGGAACACTGGTAAGGCAGTACTTCAGAGTCTGAAAAATCCGATCACATTCATCTGTCCAGACATATCGCTCCTATTTTCTCATCAATCTAGTCAAAGGAGCGGCAATATGGGAGAAATCTTTCACAAATCTCCGATAATAACCAGCCATACCTAGAAAACTATGCACCTCAGTGACACTGGTAGGTTGTGGCCAGTTAGCAACTGCCTCAATCTTCTGTGGGTCCATCATGATACCCTCTCTACAGACGACGTGCCCCAAAAAGCACACTTCAGTTAACCAGAACTGACACTTAGAAAGTTTAGCATACAACTGGTGCTCTCGAAGTGTCTGTAGAACAATCCTCAAATGCTCCTGTTGTTCCTCCTCACTCCGGGAATAAATAAGAATGTCATCAATGAAGATGATGAAAAACCTATCCAAATAAGAACTGAACACTCTGTTCATCAAATCCATGAAAGCTGCTGGAGCATTTGTCAACCCGAATGGCAATACTAGAAACTCATAGTGGCCATAACGAGTTCTAAAAGCAGTCTTGGATATATCT
>CANXYC010980549.1:0-107036 GCA_948193065.1 Aleurites moluccanus
CGAATGTCACGAAATTTGTTCATTCGCATTGTTAATGTCGTTAAATGTTATGATAACTATTTCCAACAATGAAGCGATGGACTTGGTAGACTAGGATTATCATCTTTACAATAAGTAACAGCTGCCTTTCGAATTTTGGCATATGGTATACCAGCAGATGCAACAGACAAGTACATTAAAATAGGAGAATTAACTGCAATTGAAAGTACGAAGAGATTTTGTCGTGCTATTACAGAGATATTTACAGAACGGTATTTAAGAACACCCACAGCTAATGACATCGTCAGGCTACTCCATATTGGTCAACAACGTGGTTTTCCAGAAATGTTGGGAAGTCTAGATTGTATGCATTGGAAGTGGAAAAATTGTCCAATTGCCTGGGTTAGACAATATGCAGGTCGTAGTGGTTCACCAACTATTATTGTAGAAGTTGTAGCAGACTATAATCTTTGGATATGGCATGCATATTTTGGTATGTCAGGTACTAATAATGATATTAATGTGTTGGAGTCATCCAATCTTTTTTATAATCTTGCAGAAGGTATTGCTCATTCAGCTAATTATACTATTCAAGGTAAAGAGTATAATATGGGTTATTATTTAGCTGATAATATATATATCCCAAATGGTCAACTATTGTGTAAAGTATTCACCAGTCACAGAGTCGAAAAAAAAAATATTTTTCAATGCGACAAGAGGCATGTAGAAAAGATGTGGAACGTGCCTTTAGAGTTCTCCAATCACGATTCGCAATCGTAGCAGGACCAATACGTTTTTAGAGAAAAAATGTGTTACATGACATTATGAGTATATGTATTATTATGCACAATATGATTATCGAGGATGAACTTAATCTTGATGCACCAATTGAAGAAGCGAGGGAAGCACCAACTATAGAAGTTGAACTTGTGGTTGATGAAAATACAAGATTTTATCAATTTATTAATCGTCATAGACAAATCAATGACAGAAAAGCCCACATTATGCTTCGTAATGCATTAATTGATCATTTATGGGAAGAATATACTAATTCAGATGATTAAATGAATATTACTCTGTATTTTTCATATTTGTATTTAACTTTAATTATAAATGTAATGTAATTTTCATTTTTATATTTAATTATAATTATAAATATAATATAAGTCTTTTTAATTCTTTTTATTAATGTATTAATATATTATAATATATTAATAGTAAATGAATCATTTAATTAATAAATTATTATAATTTAATTTGTTATATTATCACTTTATTAAATTAATAATTATATAAATTTTAATAAATATGTAAAATGTATTTATTTATGGGCAATTAGTAAAATATTAGAAAATTATAATAAATTGTATAAAATAAATAAAAAATAATATAAAAATAATATTTTTTTTTGGTGTAAAAAATGGTGTTAAAAATGGAGTTATGGTTGGAGATGAAATTACTATTTGATGTGATATAAACTATAAAATGGTGTAAAATTAACTGTATTTTTGTATTTATAATTGGAGATGGCCTAATATTTATTAATAGGGTCTCTTCAACTATCTTATCAAGAGAAAAAATACTATTCATCTAAATTTAAACATGTTTAATTATTCATCACATTAAAAAGAAAAAAAAAAACTAAAACAGAGTTATTACATAAACTCTATTTATCTAAATTTAAATGTTTTTAATTACTCATCACATTGAAGAGAAAAAAAAAAAAATTGACAACAATGTCATGTTAATCTGGCACCGACAAAATTTACTTCCCGGTTACATATAAAATTTTATCTCCAATGTTCCATTATTCTTTCCTCTTTAGGTTGAAGATATCCTTTTTTATATTGTAAATTGTATGTTTTCAGTTTCCCATAATGTAAGTGGCACTCTCGATGACTTATTTTCACAGGAGAGAGAAGATCATTATTAATGTTTCAAGAATTTTTCCAGGCAATAATTAATTGAATTACGACAGAAGCATAGTGTTTACAAAGGTGAACTATAAGGAATATCAATAAATGAAACAACATAAAATTATCATTAACAGGTAAAATTTTTATATGTAAAATCCCTAGCCTAAATCATTGAATTTGAATGAATTAAAAATTAAAAATTTTCTTAATTAAGTTTAAATTTATAATTTTAAAATTGATGCATTGATTGTGAAATAATAGTTGGAACTTTTAAGATTTCAAGTTATCTAGTCTTAAAAATTAACTTAATTTTTTTTTAAAATATTTTAAATTTTCTAATATTAAAAGTTAATTTAGTTGATGAGTTATTTTCTAATTTTTTTTATTAAATATTATTTAACGTCAAATTATAAATAATTTTTTTTTATTTTATTTATAAATTTTTTAATCACCATATGAATGTCTTTAATCGAATTAGTATAATAACATGAGATACCGCTTACTATTAAAAAACAAAAAATAAAATTTCAAGATCTCTCCCCCCACAAACGTACAGGTAGAAGTCATTTCCTTTTCAGCTTCTGGAATTCAGCTTAGAAACAAGAAGGCGCCTGATAATTTTGGTGAAGTGAATTCCATTGAGATTTGTGCATTGAAATTGGTTAAGAATAAAACAGAAACTGGTCCGAAGGAAATTAAAATTATATTATTATGTGGAAATGTGGACAAGTGAATTATGGTGGTATTGGTAATATAAAGTTCATATACATGTAGAATCCAAATGGTTCTGGCAGCATGGAACAGGTACAGATTTTATCATTATTAGCTAATAATATATTTTCACATAATATAAATCGTAGTAGGAGAAAAAGAGAGTCCACATGAATTTTAGTGAGCAACTTATTTACTGTTGGAGTTCTTACTTTCTCACGGGTATAATATAAAACAATTGTTAGATGTATATTTTACATTATGCTATGTCTTTAGTGGCGTCCAATTATCTTATTTAAATAACTTTGTACGTGTCCATGTAAGACTCCAAAACACATTTCCATATTCAATTTGTATTTGTGAGGAGAGAGAACATTAGGCAGTATTATAAAGGGATTTACGTCAATCTATTTCGAATTATAAATTAATTAATAATAATTTTATGTATTAATGTGTTAATTATAATACACATCTCATAATTTAAGAAATTAATTATTAATAGAGAGATATTTAACGGAATTAATTTATGGTTTTGTTGAGCTAATTTTAGAAGTCTTTTATTTTAAATGAACCAAAAAAGAAAAAGAGAAAGAGAAAGACCTTATTAGAGCTTGTTCTCTAATATTTTTAATTTTTAATTTTTTAAGTATGATTGATCCATAAGAAGTATAAACACAAAGAGTGAACTCTTTATATTATAATCAAGAAATGATTAAAATCTCATAAAATAAATTGAACACAAAAAGAAATACAAACAAAAGAATTATATTAGAATGAATTGAATTGAAACCTTGAACAACAAATTGGGATCCAAGTGCAATAGACAAATTTTTTTTGGATTGGAGCAAGGTAGGAGCAAGATAGGTTAGATGGATTAATTAATAAAATTAATAATTTCATCGATGTTTTGAACAAATAATAAAAATTACTGTGCATGTGTGAGTCTTGAAGTTACATGTTTTGAATCAAATCTGGAGAACCTGTTCATATTGTGGGTAATTCCATTTCACCATGCCAATGTTTTGCCTTTTAGTACTCATGTGTTACTTGGACAACCTTGACCATAAACAAATTGAAGAAATTGAGTTGAGCTTGGAAGTAGGAAATTTAGTGACTAAAATATATAAATGAAATTTTTTATAATAATATATAAATAAAATTTGGGTTTAAATGTGTCAGGTGAAAATTTTTATATAAGTTAATAATTTTTTTTTTTTTGAGGTGACTATAGCTCTGTTCCTGAATAAAATTTTATAAAAAAGAAAGTTAATTTAAAAAATATAATAATAAAAATGAGTAACTGATAGAGAATGGTGAATGGAATGGATGAACATAGAAGGTTTGATCAACACAGTAAGCGCTGTGGCAGCCAATGGATGGTTAAATTCAATGTTGGGAGAAATCTAGATTTAGCACTCAATTTTAAAACGCAACCCATGCTTAGGGGATGAAATATATATAAAAGGATGAAGATATTGAAATATTTGAATTTGAGTGAAATTTATATAGAAAAGGATGAAATTTTGTTATAGTATACTTAGAATACTTAGGGGAAATTTTTAATTATTTTGTATAATTTTAATTTTAGAAAATTTATTATAAGAGTTTCAATTTTATTGGATTCTCTCATGAAACTCAAATTTGCAATTATGTACTCTGTTAGTTCCCAATTTTTTTTTAATTTTAGATAGCAAATCATACATAGGGGATGAAATATATATAAATATATATAAAATGGTGAAGATGTTGGAGAATTTGAATTTGAGTGAAACAGATATATAAAAAGATGAAATTTTGTTTCAACACTAACTCTTATTAACAATTAATATAAACGTAAATAGTATTATATACTTAGAATTATGAAAAAATTTTAAATTATTTTTAATTTTAAAAAATTCATGAGAGTTCTTAATTTTATTGGGTAATGTCATAAAGTTTTTTTTGTAATTTTGTGTTCTCGTTGTTTTCTAATTTTCTGAAAAAATGTCTCTCGTTTAGGATTATAATATATAATTCTCAATTTTTGTAAAAAATTATCCGTATATTTTAAGAATATATATATATAGAGAGAGAGAGATCATATATATATATATATATATATATATATAGTTTCCAATTTTGTGCTCTTGTTAGCTCTTGTGTTTTTTTAGATAATTCTCACAAAAATATCAAATAACAAAACTCAAATTTAAAATTTCAATCACAACTGTAGAATATTACTATTATTTAAGGAGACTTATGAAAGTAAGGTGTTGTATGATAATATCACTTATCACTCAAAATTAAAATTTATAGTAATTTAATTATCTTAATCTATCTTATAATGTTTATCTTAAAAGTTTAAATTAAATAAATAAAAATTTAAAATGATAAGTCAATTTTTTTTTATTTAAAATTTATATCGAATATAATAAGTGATTACATTTTTAAATTATATTATAATTTTAAAATTATATCACTTATGTTATTCTACGCTTAACTTTTTCAGTTTTATCAAATATAATATTAAACACTATATAAATTTGATTCAAATAACAATCTTATTATTTTGTGAATGTAACTAATAATAATTACAAATTAAATAAGTAACAACACCTCAGATAGGGAAGGAGATATATACATGCTCAAGTTGGCTTGTGCCATCCCAGTTAAATGAAAATATTTTGTTAGCTTGTAAAACAATTTTACTATACCCATTTATATATATATATTTTTTATATAATATTAATTTTTGACTCATTTAAAATTAATTTCTTAATTAACTTTGACTCCTGACATTAATATTTCTGACAATAAAATAATAGACATATCCATAAATACGAAAAATTCTTAAATAAATTAAATCTATTAAATAAGATTATAAATTAATTAATAGTAATATTACATATAAACATATTAATTATAAAATACATCATATAATTTAAGTAATTAATTATTATATTAATCTTATAAATAATTATTATTTAATAATATTTAATCACTGTTAATAAAATAGACTACATTCACCTAATATATTTTTCCATAATTACACACCTTTTCTCTGTCAAGTCTCCAACTATTCACATTTTACAACTATATAAACATCTTCTCTGCTGAAAAAAAGGTAACTCCATAACCTTTTCTCTCTATATCTGAAATCTCTCTGAAAACTTGTTTATATATAATATTATATATCAAAAAAAAAAAAGATCAATGAAAGGAGGTGGGAGTAGCAGTAAAAGTGTTTCTGAAGAATATAAAAAAGGGTTATGGACAGTTGAGGAAGACAAAATTCTAGTTGATTACGTAAAAGCTCATGGCAAAGGGAAGTGGAATAGAGTAGCAAAATTCACAGGTTTTCTTTCCTTCTTTTTTCTTTTTATTATTTAATTAATAATTATTTAATTTCTTATTTAATTCTCTATCTTTCTCACTAAGCATGTGTGCTATTTATGATTTAATTAGGACTGAAGAGAAGAGGAAAAAGTTGCAGACTAAGATGGATGAATTATCTAAGTCCAGGTGTTAAGCGTGACAATTTCTCTGAGGAAGAAGATGATCTTATAATTCGCCTCCATAAACTACTTGGCAATAGGTAATTTCCTAATCTTAATTAATTTCATGCCAAATCCTTCTAATATTTTAATCACTTGGAATACAAATGCTTTTCCTCTTTTCTTTCTTCTTTGCATTTTTTTTTTAATGATTGTCATATTTGTTTCTACCTATACTAACAGAGTGCGATTTAATTTATTTATAGATCAAATTAGGCTAATAATTAATTTAGTGGAAAAGTAATTTAGAATGATTTTATTTTTGTTCATTAGATTTCAACTGCATCTCATACTTGTCATTTTGTAACTTTTTAGACATAACTAAGTCAAATTTTTTAATAAACATTTAGTGTCAAATATTAATGATAAATTAGGATTTCCTTTAATTTAGTTGATCGCGGTATCTATTAGTTATTAGTTATTAACTGATTGTTATTAAATATTTGATAAAATTATTATTAATTATTATTTTTAATATATAATAATTTTTAGTGATAAATATTAATATTTAATTTTTTATGTAAATATTTTTTAATATAATAATTTATTTTTTATTTAAATAAATATGAATTATTTCTAGGTCAAATCTTATTATTTCGGATGATAATCCTTTTTATTTTTTTTGTGATGTTATTTCTTATAATTTGAATTAATATATATTTTTTTTAAATATGAATTGTTTTAAAAACAATTTAAATTTGAGTTTTTATAAATAATAATTTTTTAATTAACAGTCAACAATTATCACTAAATAAAAAAAAAAAATCTTGTACCAAAAAAAAAATAAAATTATCAAACTGATTTAGTTCAATTATTAAGGGTAAAAAATATAACAGCTGCATAAAAAAAAAATTATAATTACTATGATTTTATTTTTATTAAATAATATCATATATCTCTTTCTCTTTTAATAATTAAAAAATAAATAAATTGTATATGTGATTTTTTTTCACTAATAGACAAATACTATACTATGCCTGGAATTGAATTCCAAAGCGGTAGGAGGCTGTCATCTATGTCGTTTTGTTTCAAGTCTCAACCCAAGTTCTGTTAGAAAGAATCTGGCTTCCTTTCTCCCTCGTTATTGTTTCTATTTTGCATTTAATATCTCCCTGTTCTCCCTCGTTTTTGCCTCAGACATGTGTCATGTCACAGTTAATCTTTTGTCTTTAGCTCAATGACATTATTGGTACTAATCTAGGGGGACAGATCACAGATGAGTGGCTACAGATTATATAGTACAATCTTACGGACAATTTTTTATTTTTTTGGCAATACTAAAATTTTGTTAATTGCATTTAATTTTTAGGTGGTCCCTGATTGCGGGTCGAGTTCCTGGTAGAACTGATAATCAAGTAAAGAACCATTGGAACACTCATTTGAGCAAAAAACTTGGGGTTAAAAAGGAAACATGTGAAGTTACACCTAATCATAATAGCGATGATAAAACTACAAGTCAGAATGTCGCCTACCATAGTGGATCTCAGGATGCGGTGGAGATTGCTAGCCCTCGAAGACTACTGCCCATAGCTGACTGTGATTGGGATCATAACTCTTTTTTGTTTCTAAATGATGAATATCCAAATCTTTATTCCCCTAATTTTATGGAATTTGTAGATGAGTCTCTTGATTTTTGGTGCAATTTTTAATTTCCCATTTCATATCTAAAAATATGTTAATAAATTATTCTCTTAATTATATAAAAAAAAAAAAATCTCCTGTCCTTCCTGTATATGCTTATCTATTTGGAATGATAGTTTTATACTAATTAAAAAATTTATACTCTTATCATTTAAATACAACTATAAATTTTATTTAAATTTAAAAATCTTATAACTTCAATTTAATTATAAAATAAAAGCTCCTACCAAACAAAAAATCACAAAAAATATGTTGTTCTAATAACTACTTTTTTCACAAGGTTTTAAATTATTATTATTATATATTACAAACATTAAAAAAAAAATGTGTAATGAGTACAATTATTTATCATTATTGATTTTACATTTGAAAAATATAAAATATTTTTTAATAGTTTTATCATTCGAACTTATATCAATCACGGAATTATTAAAAAATATAAAATTAATTTAATTGTTAACTGTTAACCACTCGGTGCTAATTGCTAGTTATTTGATTATTGCTAAACCTAAAACAAATTGACTCTCTACTGAATGACAAATATAACTAGTTTTTGGCTGTAGCCAATCAGCTCATGGATTCATTGAATTCTAGAAAAATCTAACTAATGGGTTTCAGAAATTGCTGAAGCCACAAAAAGTTTTTATGACCTAAAAGTTTGTAGTGAAAGCTTAAAATTTATATTTTTAACACATTCTTTGGGTGAATTCCGTTGAACTTAAATAGTGTTTATAAAAATCAATAAATTTTATTTGTAAGAAATTAATTAGAAAGAGACTCAAAAGTTGTCTCTAAACTTTTTTATTGATACCATATAAAAATTAAATTTTATCTTAATTAATATTTTATATTTTATACATACTTATTTTCAATATGTTCTATATCTAATTAATTTCCACATATTTCTAATTATTTGTATTAATATGTTTAGTTTTCATGATGAAAATAAATAAATAAAGAGTAGAACCTTTAGAAATCTTTAATTGGTCGAAAGTACAATAGGGAATATAATCAAAATTGGTATGAAATTAATCATGAATTTTTTTTAAATCAAAAATCAAATAAATAGTAAATAATGTATTATAAATTTGTTAAATTTAAATAATTATAATATATTTTTTACTATTCATTTTATTTTTTTAATATAAAAAATATATCAATAGATTTATTATATCAAATTTTATTAAATTATAATTTTAAAAATTTTTTTAAATCTCAAAAATATGATACATCAAAAATTATCATATAAAAATATATTGTGATCCCCTCAACCCAAATCCATGTTAATGTATTTTATTACTTAATAGCAAAGACAATGACTATGTTACCAGGATGGTATTGTCTGAATTTAAGCACAAGTCATTCGTATTTCTGCCATGCCATTTAAATTTTGTTGTGCTCTAGATTTTATGAGTATCTTGTTAATTTATTAATGAACTTTAAATATTGAAACAGTTTTGTTTGAATTTGTGGAAACAATTCTTTCAACATTTAATTGAGAATATATAACTTAAAAAAATTTAAATAAAAAATAGAAGTGGGCTCAAGCCCAGTGAGCCCCAACATTTTCGTATCAGGTTCTCCCACACTAGGCTAGCTCTTCTGTGTATGTTTTCCAAGTTCCAACGCCAACAAAATTAATTAATGGATTGATCTTTTTGAAAGCAGAAAAGTTTGTTGCTTCCTTTTTTTTTTTTTTTTTTTTAAATTTTAAAATTAATTTAACTCCGATTCAAACTTAAACTTAAAATGAAAAAAAACAAACATATAATAGCGACGAAAAGGAAATTTATTGATTACTAATTACGAAACAACATTTATCTTTAGTACAAAGGACAGCTAACTAGCTGCCCTGCTTTATTAATTCATTTGTGAATTTTATTATTACTTTCTTTATTTCAAACACTTTATAATATCTTCGATCATATTGGGGTTGGAGGTGTAAAGTGAGTCTTGAGATCCCAAAGTTCAAAAGTGCCATCAACAAAATTATACCAGCCACCCCTCAATGCTAGTTTCTTTTTCGCCATTGCTGCCCTAACATACGGGTAACTCTGTATGTTTATCAGTGACAAATTCACTGCCTCCTGCACATCAAATTAAAAGTTTTCCAACTAATTTTAGAGGGCAAGAAAATAATAGTATTTTTTTTTTTTTTTTAAAAGGATGGATTTTGGGCTTACCTTTTCACAAATCCTGCATTGTTGATCTTGATCCAGGTAAGGATTTTCTTCCAAGACCTTGACTTTGGCGGGTAAAGCAATTTTCACCCAATCATCTATGAAGTCACTGAGCACAAATTTAGAAATTGGAATTAGTAATAAATCTTTTATATATATACTTGTCCGTGTATCATATTATAGTTACTGTATCGGTATTCTCTTGATATGATACAGCATGTATATTGTATGTTAAAATTTATAATGTCGGCGGGGTCGGAAAATATAATCTATATCCGTGTTTATGCCTGTAAATACAGATATTGCATAATAAACTTAAGACCTTACTTGGAAGTACAACCATCCTTTGGAAGATTCATAAGGGTCTTTATCCCACCGCAACGGCTATGTCCCATAATCAGGATGTTCTCTACCTATAAAAATCTCTTGTATTTTAGCATGCAGAAAAAATAAAATAAAACACAACGTACGGGAAAGGATATGCAAAAATCACTTGGCGATGATTTCAATCATAAATATAAAAAATGATATACAAATTCCATTTTTTTTTAATTCATAGAAAATAAAGAATGAACACAAATTTACCCTTAAATGTGCCACAGCATATTCAATGGCTGCTCCAACTCCGGAGTACCTTAGCTGGCGAAAACAAACCGCAACATTAGTCATTCATTATATAAATATATGTGTGTGTTAGGGCCATTTTTAATGAAATTAACCTGGTTGAATGCAGGGACCAGATTAGCAATGTTGCGGACAACAAAGGCTTCACCAGGTTGGAAGTTGAGGACAACAGATGGGCTAACTCGAGAGTCACAGCAAGCAAATACAAGAAACTGCACCATCAATTAATTAGTTATTAGCATTGATAAATATATTTTAGATTTGTTAATTTTGTTTGATCATTCATAAATAATAATGATTGAAAACATATTTAGATTCGATTTAATAATTTTACACCCTATTATACAAAGTATACCTTGGGTTGCTGGCCAGCTGCAACTATTGGGCTGCGACAATAAATAAACAATTAAATTAATCTCGCATAAATTAAAACTAATGCTCCAGAAATCATATAACAGATATCAGGATTAAACTAAAATTAAATTCTTTGAAAAATGTTCAAATAATTAATTAATTAGGTTGAGTTGTGGCATATATGATCATACTCATATGTGTTATTCAAGAAGTAATGGAAGCCATCTGTAATCCTCTGAACAGCATCAAAAGGAAAATCTGGTGCTTCCAAATCAGTGATAAGCTTTTCAATTTTTGCCTCAACTTCCTTCTCACTGCAAAATCAAGAAAATCAAGTCACCATCCAAGAATAGAGAGCCAATCACATATTTTATATTATTATAAATTCATAAGTTGAAAAGGAGATGTATATAATTATAATGATAAAACGACGGATTTAAACAACTTCATTATTACCCATTGACGAGAAGTTTCCTCAATTCTTTAATGACCACCCGATCGGAGGATGATTGTTTAGCCATATGGTCTCTTCTTTTTTTCTGCACCAAAAAAAAAACAGAACTATGTAGATAGATTTATCTTTAAATTTTGGTTATCTTTTTTATTGTTATTATTATTTTCAATTAAGATTTGAATTTATAAACCCATGCATATAAAAACCAATGCTTTATCAAGAAATTAATGGCAATATCTAGCTAATCGTGGCAAGGAAGTGATCTATATAGGGTTAAATTTCTAAATCTTATGTATAAAAATAGTAAAATAGAGAACCATACATAGTCAATAGAATTAAGCAGAAATTATCAATCTCAAAGAAAATGAAATTAGAACAGACCTTATCTAGCTAACTTAGAATTTTGATTTGAAAAGTTGAAGTAGCTATCTAACAAGAGTTGGTATATGGTAAATAGATGTAACTTGAGGATATCTTGCTACAAATATTTGAGTCCCTATTTATAAGCTTTGTTTAGTAGTATTAAATTAAATTACTAATTAATTAATCATTTTTTGTATAGATACATGTATGCACGTGAAAAATACCTACATTATCATGATAACTAGTAAAACAAACACATCTTTATCATATTCAAGTTACTTTGTACGTACTACTTACCAATGGAATTATTCAAAGGTTAAACCATAGTTTCTTAATTTGTCTTTATAAAAACAGTTATTTAATTACTACAACGTTTAAAATACTTTATTTGTTTACTTGATTCATTCATTGAATGTCATTAAATATTAAATGCATTTCAATATTTCACGTCAAATCCTCAAAATAAAAATAAAAAATTACTATTCTTCACATAATTAACACGAGCTAGAATAATTCAATTATATTAGTATATATTTTCTTCAATTTTTTTATTTATCGTTTAAAATTTTGCACACATATTAAAATATTTATTAATTAGATTCAAAATAACTTATTTAATCTTATATCATTAATCTTATCTTAAATTTAGTTATTATATTCTAATTAAATATTATAAGGATAAAATAAGGAAAAGTGAATAAATATTATTTTAAAAATTTAAAATGATAATTAAAAATGTAAATAGATGAATTTTTAAAATAATAAATAAAAAAAATGGAGGGAATATGTTGAAGGTAGTAATTTCAATGAGAGTTTGATGTTGATGAGTCTCATCATTCTGAATCTATAAGATAAAATGATCCAACCTTGTAAAAAAAGTATTAAGAGTTAGAGTGTCATCGGTTCAATTTAGTTATTTTGAAAATATGTTAATAAATCAAATCAATATTTTTTATTTAGAAAATTTTCTAATCAAACTAAATTATTATTATAATAGTCAAATTATTGATTTGGTTTGATTTGATCACTTCCAGTTAGTTTATTTTAAATAAATATATTTTTTATAAATTATTATTATTTTATTATTAATTTTTTAAAAATATCGATAATAAAAAAATCTCAAAAATAATTTAATGTATAATACAAAATTTATTTATTTCATTAATTAACACAATTAAAATTTGTATTTTTTTCTCAAGAATTAATTTTTTTTTATTTATTTATAGTTAATTTTCATAAATGATCAATTTTTAATTTTAAATTAATATTAGATTAAAAAAATATGATTGTATATAAAATAAAATAATATATATATATATATAACTTCAATTTGGTTCAATTTAAAATAAAAATAAAAAATGTTCAAATTATAAACTAAATCGAATTTTTAATTTACTTTATTTTTCAAACTAAAATCAAATCAAATAATTATGAAATTATTGATTTCGATTTAATTTAATCGGTTTGATCGATTTAACTTCCACTTAATAGGAGTTTTGGGTATTGAATATATTTTGATGATAAAAATTTTAAATTAGAAAATATTTAGTGTATGAGTGATTTCAAATTAGAAAGTATCCAATGTTCAAAAGAAGAGTCAAAAAAAGTACAATAAATCAATTTCTTATGTATCCTTACCTAGCTATTTCTTAAAGAAAAGGGTATCACAAAAAAATTATAACGATAAATTAATGCTTTAATTACAATAAATTAATGCTTTAATTACTAATATCTCAAAGAATATTCTTGAAATTTGTTTGAAACATATAATACTTTAGTTCTTATTTATAAAATTGAAAATCATTCACTATATTTTAGTTATTGATTTTTTATTTTAGATAACATGAATGATCCCTAAAATTTTAAAATATAATATATTTTAATATTTGAGATATTATATTATAAAACAGTAAAACATTATATTTTAATATTTGAGATATTATATTATAAAACAGTAAAATAATTTCAAGTGTTAATTTCAAAATAATAAGGAATAAAGTTTTAATTATGATAAATTATAGAGGTTGTATGATTATTTATCTTTACTAAAATTATATTTTTATATATATATCTCATGCCAGTTGTGACAAAAAATAATAGAAGAGGTGAGACCCTATGCTAGTTGTAACAATAAATAATAGAATTGGTGAGCCCACATGATGTAATTTGTTGGTTCTTTTTTTAACTTTTTATCAAATCCTAATCCAACAGAGTTAAAAATGTCTATTGTTGATATGACCCTTTGATTTAGTAGTATTTGAATAGTCTATAACTCAAATATTTTGAATTTGAATTTCAATAAAATTTGAATAAAAATAAATTCTAACGTTTATCATGGTTTGTATCGATATGTTTCATCATGTTGTGAAAAAAAAAAACATTGCATTTCTAAATGATCGGTTCCGTATCAGAGCATGTAAATGATAATTATTAGTTGCTATGACCTGGTTATCGAGATTGAGGTTTTAATCAAGGAGGGACTGTAAGGTGTCACCGCTACAGAAAAGCTAATAGTTGTGCAGACTGGTGGCTAAAAAATCAGGGTTTATGGCTCTGGATTATCATTTTGTTAGGCAAATTCACAAGGAGCTGCATTATTTGTTGTTGGTAGGTAATAAAGGGGTTTTGAAGGCACGTTTCTACGGTGACTGCTGAGTAGGGTTTTTTTTTTTTGTGGGGGGGCTTAGCCGGCCCCTGTTTTGTAACCAAAAGAAAATACAAATCAGAGAGCATGTAAAAGCGTTGTATTTTGGATTCTTCAATCATTTTCAACACAAGGAAAATATATCATTATTTATTTCATTTTTCCACAAAATCTTTTACTTTATCTCAATGAATTTTGAACCTTATTAAACATATTGATAATTTAGTTTAACTTAGCTGAAATAATTCAATCTGCAGCCATCGGAAAAGGGCTGAAATCATAAACCATGTGCTGTAGTTACACAAGTTAATTATTAAACCTGCCTTCTTTCTCTGTTTTTTCTCTCTCTATTTCTCTTCTAAGGCCACCCACAATCTTCTCTTTTGATTATTTTCTCCTTTTTTTTATTTAAATATTTCTATTCAATAAATACAAATCCACGTTAATATGTGTTTTTTTTTTTATATAAATTTATTATTGTTTATCTTGTTTTTACTCCATTTTTAAGATTTGTTGTCTGGACATCTGGCAAAGTTTTTTAATGTAATTATTAGGTTTTTTTTTTTCAATGGTTGCATTATATCCATTAAGTTAATAACACTTGTTAGATATATTTATAAAAATTTTAATTTAAATTTTTTTTAAAAAAGCTCCAGCTTTTTGAAGTAAAAAAATATTAAAATATCTTTTAAAAATAATATTTAAATAAAAAATAAAAATTAATATCTATCCCTTAAGGTCATTAAATATATTAAAAGTTAATAGTTAATAATAATTAATCTATTTTTCTCTTATAGAAATATTTTGTTTTCTTAAATTATTTATGGATTTTGAGCTTATTTTCATTTTCATAATTTTGGTTTTGTTATTAATATTGAAACAATTAAGTTTATTTGTTGGCTTTATAGTAACTATACATAGCTCGCTTTAATACACAATCAATATGAGTTGATAATATTGAGAGAAATTTAAATCATTTTATTATAATTTTTGATCTATTTTATATATTTTTATTTTTAGATCAAGATATATAATTTTTAATTATTTATAGTATTTTCTAAAAAAAAAGTTAATTATTAAATCTAAGCCCATCCTGATCTACTGAAAAAAAAAAAAAAAAAAATCCTAAACCAATACAAGCTGTACCAGCACATGTGTGTCCCTTATTTCTATTAGAAGTTGAAATCATGATCATCAAAATAGGACAAAATTGATTGGTCAAATTAAAAATCAGGTCGATCAGTTTTTTTTTAATTTATTTTCTATAAATTGAATAAAAAAATAAGTGAATCAATTGAATCATATTAATTTTTTTGATTCAGATGAGTTATTTTTTTTTTTTTTAATTTTTGATCAAAATGATGTCGCTGCGCCATTTTGAATTAAAAAAAATTAAGAGAATTTTAATAATTTTATTTTAATTTTATCCGACGCCAAAATTATAACCTATTGCATAAGAAAATATTTAAACAAATGAATGTCTGTAGCTTATTACATATATAATTTTTAATTTAATATAATTAAATTAGCACCATAAAAATATGATTTTATATAGATTCTTAATTTAACAATAATTGTATTATATTTATTTTCATCGTATATATAATAAATTTTAAATTATATATATATATATATATATATATTGATTTTTTTTTATTTAATCGATTTAACTTTAATTGAATATTTGATTTTTTATTTTTATCTATTTTTTATCCTATTCGGTTATGAAGACATTGATTGAAATACCTAATAATCTCAAAATAAAATTTTTAAAAGGAAATGTCCAATTCTCTATATGACCTGCTCCAACCCAATCCAACTTTCTTATTGAAATAGAAAAAAAGTTAGATCATTTCATTATATTTTTTGGTAATGGTATACATTTAGCTTCAATTGGAAAGTGGTCAACTAACAGAAAAAATACATTAATCAGATTATTTAATTTATGTTTAATCTTTTCAGAAATTTAAATTCTATTCTGACGGAGTCATATGGACTTGTATAAAAAATTAAAGTAATAAGCCTTATCCATATTTGGTGCATATACTAATGCAATGAGACATTATCATATCTCCTAACAATATTCAAATAATTAATATGTCCCGTAAAATATAGACATCAATACGTAACTAAAGGAAGTAGTGATGAAATATATATGCGCCTACTAAATCAACAGTGATTGATACACCTTTTTTTTTTTTTTTTTAATATATATGATCTAAAAATAAAACAATTTAGATTTTCCTCCTTTTAATTAAAAAAAAAAAAAAACAAATCGAGTACATTTGTTGGTGCAGCTCATTATGTTTAATGGAGTTTAACAAGACACTAATACAAATTTCTAAGGCTAATCCCAGCAAGCAAAGGGATCGAATCATTGCATATTTTGTAGTTAAATTTGTTTTTAATGAACCAAACAAATAAATTCAATTCAATCAGAAAATTCTTTTCCAAATTTGGTTTCCCGGTGATAGTATGTTACAAGCCAATATTTGAACGGCAGGTCTTCTCCTAATAATCCGCTTAATTCGGTAAGAAATGCAAACTATAAAAAACGACTGGACAATTGAATGATTTACGCGGTCGTTCAATGACAGCTCTTGCCGTTCAGGAATTTGTTTATTTTGGACTTTAACTGTGAGTCGTGTTGTGGGCTCATAAACAAAACCGAACCCAAATTTAAATAGTTTGGGCCAACTACAAGCCCATAAAACGGGAAAACCTAAATTTGGTTTACGAACAAGCTTGTTTTGGACTTCCAGTTTTAGTGAAGTGATGGGCTCAAAACAAATCCTAACCCAAAATTGAATAGAAAGATGGGCCGACTGATATATAGAAAGATAAAAGAGTGGATAAAGCATCAAATTATCTGAAAGTCTGCACCGAGTTTTGGCGTGGGGTCTTTAGTTAAAGCTCCCACGGCAGCACAACTAACAATTGGTTGCAGTAGCATCGAAATGCGCAAAAACCACTTCTGACAATCACCACCTCCGCCGTAATCAATTCGTCATCGTCTTAGGTACACTCGCTTCTCTCTTCTTTCAAATTTTCACTTTTCATCGCTCAGAATTTCAATCTCAGGTGTCGTTTTTCAGTCAACGGAGGTGACTCTATCTATGGCTACTCCTCCTTCCAGTCCGCCCGATGAGAAACCCCAAAATCAAGGTGCGATGTTCTACTTATTAATATCTATTTGGTTTTCCTTTATTACTGTAACAACTAAGAAGCATCATCGACGATTATTCTATATTAATCCAGTTTATAATGTGAATTAGATGGCGCTTGCCAGTTCTGACAAGTATTAAGAAATGTTTTTCTCTGTCAATTGGAGTTTATATGCTTTCTCAGGATATAAGTATATGCAATTCAATTGAAGTTTTCTGATATGCTCTTTTATTATTACTAGCAGTGTTATATCTCATTTCTATGTACAACTTTTTAAACGAGTGAAAGTATTCTAAATCTCATTCTATCAACTGCGGACATACAAATACTAATTCTTTTCTAAAGCCAGTATATGGATTGGGAATTTGAAATTCAAGGGTTTGAATTTTCGTTTCATCTGGCACAAACTATGTTTTGGAATTGCAAAAATGGAGGACAAAAACATGCTTTAACTCATCTTGTCACCTTTCTTGTAGACTTTTCTAGTTAAAGAAACACAAGTCTTAATTTACATTCATCACTCTGACCACCCAACCAAAGAAAATTTATATTATTAATCTCATTTAAATACAAATCCTTTCATTTCAGATCCATATATACCCAAAATCGCCAATTTAATGTAATTCCCATGCCCTTTTGCTTATAATCTCACATCAAAGAGGACTGGAAACATCAAATTTACTAGTTTAGTGCTGGCAGATTATTCTTATTTATCGTATCAAATTGCCTTGCTAAAAATTTGACCATATAGTAATGTTGTTCGAAACTTTTAGCTTCAGAGCTGCCACAGCCAACGTACGAGATTCAGCAACAAGCCAGGGAAGAGGCTTCTAAACAAAGTCCACCATCTGTCTTTGTGAACTCAGAGCCAATGCGAGAAGAGCAAGTACAGAATGCTGTAAAATTTCTTTCACACCCAAAAGTCAGGGGTTCCCCTGTCATGTATAGGCGATCTTTTCTCGAGAGGAAGGGCCTCACAAAGGAGGAAATTGATGAAGCTTTTCACCGTGTGCCAGTAAGCTAGTGCTTTGTTTGGTCACTCTCTTTCCAATGCCATTTCCTTTTTGTGGAGAATTCATAATTTTAATGTTTTCATGGCTATTTCATTTTATATCTAACATTTTCTGCACATTTAAGGATCCACCACCAAGCGCTCAAGCAACTATTACAAATCAAGGTAATAAAATTTTTAGTGTTGAAGTGGGATTTATGGCTTTTGTCCTAGAGTAGTTCTTGGGTTTGAAAGAAATTTCATTGTCCTTTTATCACTGATATTATTTGCATTTTCTTTGATAATACAAATAGAGGCTCAAGTGAAATCAACTTCAAATATTCAGCCGCCAGCTCAAACACAAACTCTTCAGCCTGCAGCAGCTGCACCTGCTGGTGCCATTTCCTCTATGGGGACTTTAGCACGTTCCCGATTTCAATGGTATCATGCTGTTGTTGCTGTAGGATTATTGGCAGCGTCAGGTGCTGGAACAGCTGTGTTAATTAAGGTACAACAATTATTCTTTATTCTACCATTCCATCTAATTAGTCAAATATCTCAATGCTCGATATGCATGTGCTATTCTAAGACTGTTGGGTTTTATCTGTATGTTTCTTGTACCCAATTATGCATTTCATCATGTGTGCCAGGTTCCTTTGATATCACAAATATATTAACACTTTTCTTGTTCAGAAAGCTATTATCCCGAGATTAAAGTCATGGATACGTAAGGTTGTATTGGAAGAAGAAGATGACCCTGTGAAGAAAGCTAATGCAAAACCAAGTTTAGCAGAAGAGGCAGCAGCAGCTGCTTTAGCAGCTGCAGCAGCAGCAGCTGATGTTGCGAAAGCAAGTCAAGAAATGTTGAAATCAAAAAGTGAAGGTGGGCTGTGGACTTTTGCTTGTTATATCAATTTTAACCATTGATAAATGTACTAATCCATAAATTATAATGATTTTAATTTACTCTCTAATAAGCTTTTCATCTTTGTGATTGCTAAATTTTGATTTCCCCTACTTAGAGAAAAGATACTTTGAAGAATTTATGAATTTGTTAGATGTGCAAGTTCAGGAAATGAAGTCAATGAGTTCTGCAATACGCAAATTGGAAGGTAATGAAATGTTTATTTCTTATCAAACAAGTAGATTTGCTAATATGGCTTTACAAACTTGGTTGTTATGTTGCTGCTGGAGCAGTCCATCCTAAATTTAGAGTTTTTTGAGAATGCATTTGAATGTTCCACGCATACTTAGTTAAAAGGAAAACTTATTTTTTCACTTGTTCTTAGAAAACAACAAGGCTCGTAATCAGCCATTTTTCAAGCATCTAGTCATTAAGGCTTCCAAATTGCTTAATTTTGAATGCAATTGAGGCTAGAGTCACTTTTACAGGTTGCTTTTTGCCAACCATTAAGATCAAAAGGTTGAGAAAAGCAGTGATAAGGATGGGGGATTGTTGGTCAGAGCAACTTTCAGATATTTTTAGAGGATTGGGGGTGCACTAATGTCTCTCCCTATTATTAGTGTAATTCTAGTGGCATGTGATTCATTATTAAACCCCATGAATATGTTGATAAAGTTGGCCCTTTTGCAACTAAGGTGGTAATATCTTCCCCTAGTTTTTGTGGATAATATTTTCTCTTAGTTTTAGTGTGATGATGCTCATATGCAATGCCCACAGATTTAGGCTTTAGAAGCAATGCTGGATATAATTGATCCATGATAAACTGCATTACTTAAAATCTTTGTCCTAATTTTTTAGCTTGTCATAATTGCTAATCAAAAGTATGAATTATATCTAAAGCACATGTTCTCATCTAGCAAATCTCAGTGGTTACTTGGGCCAGTTATCTTATGACCAGTTATCTCTGTTATGAATTCCATTGCTCAGTTATGGACCTGTGGAAATGTCATCTAGATTGGAGAATTTAAAGATATTCCTTTTCTTCAACATGTTTGTATTGTTAAACATTTTCCTTTTCTTATATGATAGGACAAACTAATAACCTTGGAAGAACATCTCTTGTTGATCAAGATGATTATATGCTGTCAGTGGCAAATCATCCTAAGGTGAGCTGAACGTAGGTGTTGAACTGATAAAGCTTCACAATCTGGAAAGTGAATTTGGACTATAAATGCTCTACTACAGGTTTTGAGTCATTCAAGTTGAGGTTCTTGCTGATTCATTTGTGTTTTTTTATCCCAGCAAACCTATGTGAATGGGAAGGCAGAGTCTGACTCGCGTTCAGGTTGTTTTCCAGCAACTCCAGTTTTGGTTCTTTGTTGTTTCTTTTTGATGGTTTGATTTTCCATATCATGCAATTACACTTTTATGGGCAGTGAGATCTTCCTCACCACCTACTTCTGCTGAACCTTATGTTGCATCACACCCGAAGTCATATATGGAGGTAAGAAAAGGTGTGTAATTTGTTGGAAATGCTTAGGTTATGGAAGCTAATCATCTATACAAAATATTATTAAGTTTTACATCAGTCTGGCATCTGTTGGATTTAATCCTTCAGTGTTTTGTGATGCTGGTGTATCAGGGATGAAATAGGGGAAGTTAAAATCTTTAGTTGTATGCTTGATTTTAACTTTTGAGATTGCTGGCTATACTTAGCCACAGCCCTAGTCCCTGTTTCAGCATTTTCATAATCAATTTAATCTAATCATTCATTTGGACCTCATTATTAAGTATTTTCAAATAAATTGTTCAACATCTGAATTAGAAAAAACTCAGACATATTAGGGGTTTATGAGGATCAGAAATCTTTGCTTCATTAACTTGTGTGGCAGGCTGGCCGCATAAGCCAATTTCAGCCTTACCAAATCTAAGTAAATCACCAAATTATCTTCCTTGGGCTTTTTTCAATTGTCTGAACTGGCTGATCCTTGTCTGAATAGAAATTGAGTTACAATTTGGCCTATCCAAATTATTGCTGCAATTATATGGTTCGACTCTCTTCATTTAGTTTAGTAGTGAAGCTGGCTACATAAGCAATCATGAATTAGTTTGAGCAATACTGTGGTGTTGAAATATGTGTTGATGGACTAATTCATTTTTTGTAATTATGTTGCAGATCATGGCAATGATCCAAAGAGGAGAGAGACCTCCTAACATCAGAGTAAAGCTGACCTGGTTTCTGAACTATGATTTGCTTGTTTTGGGGTCAAATGTTAATTTTATCGTCCTGGACTTATATGCAGGATATCAATGATCTACCGCCCAACCCTAACCAGCAAATTTCAAATCCTCGCTTGGCACCCATAAATAAGGTGTGGTTTTTGAGAGTTTTTTGTTTGTTCTTTGAAGAGTTTTAGTTGTTTTAGTAAAAACAACTAAAACAACCCTAACCTGAAAATTTCAAATCCTCTCTTATTGGGGCGGCTCATTTTTTACTGTACTATTCCAATTAGAAAAATTCTGGCATCACTATTGGTGGTGGATAATATGAAATTTACTTGTCGATGTTGTTTTTAGTCGACTCTGAGACCATGTGAGAAGATGTCATGCAGCTGATGGCTCTGGTGTCTATTTTTTCATATGATTTAGAATTAGCTCTAAATCGATGCAAATATGAGTTACACCGCTAAAAATAGAGTTTATGTTGATGCTTGTCTGCTATGTTGAGAAATATCCTTACCTTTAATCTTATTAATTTATTTTCGTTCTCAAAAAATTTATTCTCTCTTATGTAGCCTTGGGAGGTTGGTCAATCCCAAAACAGTTCAAGCCAAGGGCTACAGTCTCAGGTAAATGGAGAAGGTTTGAATTCCAAGGTACAAGACAATGGGGTGAACCATCAGTTTGATGGTGAGAACACCACGCCTTGGTGGCAGCGGAAGAATCCCAGAATCACAGAGATTGACAATGAAGATGAACACAAGGCTCCTTACAGTGCACGAACTAATAAGCAGCCAATTCAGAGTACATGGGTTCCACCCCAACCACCACCTGTTGCAATGCCTGAAGCAGCAGAAGCCATTCGACGACCAAAACCATCAGTTCAGAAAGAACAGTTGGCAGAGGATCAGTCCTTGTCGCATTCAATAGATGTAACAGACGAATTGCAGAGGATAACAAAAATATCTGAATCAGGAGGTGCAGTGGAGATCAATGGCGTCGGATCAGAGCTGAGCTCAAGTGAGATAAGGGAAGAGGAAGAACACAACTATGAAGGAAACTGAAGGTGGAACCAATTTGCACTATCAGCTCGGCCTAAGTTACAGGTAGGTAATTAAAAAGTGAAAATAATTGCCTGAGAATATTCTATATCAGCCCGAAATTATCAGTTTAATCCCATAACTATTGTGTACCTAAACTGAGGATTAAACAATATATGAAGTGTTTCTTTCACGAGGGAATAAAGTTATGATTTTGAAAGCTCATTGCAAAATTTTGTATATAAATTAATATCTTGTAGATGTAGTCCATTGTTTGTGATCTGGCTTTTTGCTTTGTTTCATGTCAAAGCCTACCACTGTACACATTATTTTAGGATTCAAAATAATGTGCAAATCATGAATTATTACAATTTAGAATCTTCACCAGTTCTAAACTCAAATCTCTTACCAT
Source organism: Aleurites moluccanus (assembly GCA_948193065.1). Classification (NCBI taxonomy): domain Eukaryota; kingdom Viridiplantae; phylum Streptophyta; class Magnoliopsida; order Malpighiales; family Euphorbiaceae; genus Aleurites; species Aleurites moluccanus. The sequence goes on from CANXYC010980549.1 coordinate 23,132, forward strand.
TCTGCACGTTTCAATTAATAGACGAAATTGAAAACCAAAACTATCTATGATAATATTTGTGTTGAATTATAATTTCTTAATCAAAATGCGTTGATTTGGTTCAATAATTTGGTTTTTAGTCTAATTCAAGGACCAAATTTTTTAGGGCATTGCTTATTTATTTCTGTCTGTTATAAGCAGTGGTCCTATCCAATGCAATGATACATTATTGTTCCCTTATAATTTGAGATGGCAAAAAATGTATATGGGCTTGCTTTATCATTGCTTTATTATTAAAAAAATATATATATATATATATGGTCGTGATTAACAAGGTTTTTTATTGTTAATTAATTATATTATCATTCCTTACTTGATGTGATTTCTGAGCCAACGTTTAAAAATAATTTAGCTCTGATTTTATGCACCTCGGTCTGTATGCCCTGCTTGTTTTCTTCTGCAGGCAAGTGAGCACCTACCAAATTATATAAATCAACCTTTTATTATAATTTTTTTTTAATTTTAATAAATGATATATATTTACAAAGGATAAGATAAACGTATATATATAGAGAGAGAGAAATTAGTGACCAACCTTTCACTTTTGGTGAATCAAAGATGTACAAGTGTACATTTCCATTTTCCGAGTGGAATTTCATGATCAATCCCATTGCTTATGAATTGTGATATACATTCATTTCGACCTAAAATCAAATGACTTTTAATTATTATAATACTGATTTTTTTTTTCTCAGAGAGAAGGATAATTTTCATGCTTGAATCAACTATGTCCTTGTGCTATATTTAATTTCTTTTATTTTATACATTTTTTTTTTCCAATGAGAAGCTTTTCAATAATTCACTGTAAATTAGATATTGGATTGCTGAACTAATAATTAATAATAGGCTTGAAGCAGCTCCATATTGAAGGAGTGAGTATTGGTGTTTCATTAGTATATAATAATGGCTGTTTTAGAGTTTCAGCTTGCCATTTTTGACTGATAAAATAAGCTACATAACGGAACGGCACGTGTTTATGCCTAACAGACCAACTTAATAAGAAGACGTATCTTCATTTTATTATCAAGTCAAGATCCTCTCAGGTCATTGCAGCTATTCAATTGAATATTATTCATCATTCTTCTTATTATTATTTAACAGGCAGCTGCGGCAATTTCCTCTTCTTTTTTTTTTTTTTTTATTCCTTCTAATTTTTCTTCCCTTGTTCGTTGGTAAAATTTGACTCCAAATATCTAAGTGTTTTTGTTGGAAAATATGTGACTTCATTCATTATACTAAACAAGTAAAAGAAAATGATTTAGATGGTCATCACTTCTCTCTTGGTTGCTTTACATTTTGACTTTTTATTCTCTTAAAAATTTTAGTCTAATGTGTGGACTGAATTAATATATATATATATATATATATAATTTAAAAATGTATATATATTTTTTTTAACATAAGAAAGATAATTTAACATTGATGATATTCAAAACTGGATGTCCACTTCTAAAAAAGGACTGCTCTCTTTTTATTTTTTATAAATTATTTTCATCTCATCCCGTAACCAAATTATTTTGATAATGATTAAATTTGTTTAATAAACAAATTACTCAAAGTTTATTCAATAATGATGCACTTAAAAAATTTATGGTGTCTCAAATTTTATTCTCCATTCTATACATATATATTCTGAAATTTTATCTTCATCATTATTGGATTATTATTCCAATTATGTTTGGTAGGATGATGGAGTGTTAATTATTTTAAGAAAAGAATAACCAACAAATTAAATTTTTAACCTTTTTCATATATTATAATAAATAAAATATTTCAAAATTAAGAAAATATATATATATATATATTAATTTTATGGATATAGAAACTTTCGGCAGATCTAATTCATATTGGTTTTTTAATTCCTTTTTGAGAGATTATGAAGAACTTCATCTTTTTATTTTTGCAAACAACGGTGACATAATGCCAATCCTAAAATAATAATAATATATATATTGAAGACACAATTGTTTCTAAATTTGTAAATATTTTAAGGGAGGCTACAGTATATAGAAGATATAATAGGAGTTGTTGGCTGCTTAATTATTAGTATTATTAGTCTCTTGTTGACCTCATCATCTAATAAACATTTGAGCTGCCCTTTCTTGACCCTTGTAATATTTAAATGTTGAATGAAGACATTTAAAAAAAAAAAAACAAAATCTACATATTAAAATTTTCATAGCTTAAAATTAGAGTTTTTTATTTATTTTTATCCCCTAATCTATATAAATATCCACCAATAAGTTTATATGTTTTAGGCATTCTAAATGTCTAATACGTTGTTCTTCTTATGTATTAAGAAATTATCCTATAAATATTAATTTTAAGATTTAAAAATTATTTAATAAAATAAAAATTCATTTATAAATTTAAAATTAAGCTAATAAGCACGGTCAAATATTATGAATTAATAACCCATTAATAAAATATTTATTTTATAATATAAATTTTAATAATTTTTATCAATTTAAAACTTTATTATTTTAATGAAATGTAAATTAGATAAATTTTAAAATGTTATTGTATTAATTCTGATAATTAATCTGATTAGTAAAAGAATTTAATTTTTTTTTATTAATCAGAGTTTGATTTTCTAAATTAACACTCGAAAGATAATTCTTAAATGTTTAGATTTATTAATTAATTAAGATTTTTTAGAGGAAGTAATTTAACGACTTATTAGTTTCCAATTGTTAATAATTAATGCCAACGTCCTCTACATTAGAATTGTCTCAGATATAAGATCAGAGCAGCACATTCTTGACTGAAAATTATTAAGACCAGAAAAAGACGAGCTGTACATGTGCTACTATTTTCAAGAGAATATTTATATTTATACTTGCAAGTTTTAAATGCACAACAGGCCAAAATCAACTAGAACGGATCCACAAATAGTTTCTATTAATATAGAGAGAGAATATAAATTAAATTTATACAATTTTTTGTAGGAAAAAAATTTTAAAATGGAAAAAATAATTAAGATCTAAATTATATTTTGTATAAGCGAAGAAATATTTAATCGTTGAATTTATAATTTAACTATAGCATTTATCTACCTAAAGTAATATATATATTAATAATTTATATAAACATAAAAATTTTAACTTATCACTTAATGAGAATAATTACATATAATGTTTAAGTTTCAAAATTTAATTTAATAAGTAACAAATTTAAATATATAAATTGAATATCAATAATATCAGAAAAAGAATTAATATTTTGGTAAATATATAAATAAGTTTGATAGTTATACCTTAATTATAAAAATAAAAAAAATATAATTTTTATTAATTAATTAAATTTATTTTGAGATTTTTATGGTGAATTTTTTATTAAAAAAAATAAAGGTTAGGTAGATGATGAAGAAAAAATGGAATGTGTTGAAAATGGTGACACGTGATTTCATGCTATTTTTGAGAAACTGGAAATACTTCATTAACTTGCGCAAAAAGGCTATTGGCCTCACTGTACAAAATGGAGGCCAAATGTGGTGGGGGATTTCCAACCCAATCTACAAGGCATGAATTGTTAAATGCTTGCTCCATTCACTACTCTTGGGACATACATGACAAGAATCTGAAAAAAAAAAAAACAAAACATGGCAGCACTGAAACAATTTTACGTGAAACGAGATTTCATGCTATGATGCATGTGAAAGTGAAACCACTCGGGATGTGAAACGATATTTCTCTATCAAATGATGTGTCCATTTTATTAGAACCTTTTCTTTTTAAAATTTTTAATACAAAATACATAAAAATTAAAGTTGCTCTGCTCTATTCATTTTGTGCTTCAAAGCCGCAGGATTGGTCTCATTCTCTCTTGCCAAAAAATATCTAAACAAAAAAATATTGCCTTAACAAGAGGATTTTATACATCCCATATTTATTGTTTTTACTATACTGCCATTAATATCAAGATTTTATCTGTTTTGCTTTATACTAAATATAACATTAGCCAACTTATATTTAATTTATAATATTTTTTTAAAAACATTAATTAATAAAGAAAGTACCCTAAATTAAAATTTATAGAATATAACAGGGTTGAGGGACTGATGTGTCAAAAATACATCAGCCCTTATTGTTTAGGCTTTTTAGAGATTAAAAATTTTTTAAAAATTTTATTAAAAGTTATAATATTATAGTATTTTTTATAACGAATTCAATGACATAATTTTTATACAAAATAAAAATTAATTGGATTTAAAAAATATAATATAAATATATTAAATCTAGACTGTTAAAATTTAATGGTCTAGATTTAACATATTTCTAATATATTTTTTTAGATCCATTTGATTTTTTTTTTGGTATAAAAATTATGTTATTGAATTCGTTATAAAAAATACTATAATATTATAATTTTTAAAAAATTTTACAAAAATTTTTTAACTTTTAAAAACTCTATACAATAAAGACTGATGAATTTTTGACATATCAGCGCCTCAACAAGTATAACATGTTGTGTTGATTAACAAATTTTAATTTATTTTATTGATAATAACAAGTAGCTAGAATAAACGACAGTTGTCTTTAGATAATTATTATGGTTATATATGATCGAGTATCAAAACAAAAGGATGCCATCGAACCTTGATAAGAATATCATTACTCGCTTACTACATAACAAATTAATTATACTCACTTTAATTTGGCTTTATATTCAAATGGAATCAACTATTGGCATCCAAATTTTCAACAACTATGTATAACACTGTTTTGTGGAATTTAATATTTGATTTTTTATTAAATAATAATTTTAAAAAATTAAATTGGGTTTTTTAATATGCTGAAAATAAAAATTTATTTTCTAAAATAAAATTTTGCACAAAATTTATTATTTGACTTCAAAATTTAATTTAATAATTAGTTGTCAAATACTTCCTATATATAATTTGTAGTCAAATTCATTCACCACAGAATTTGTTATGTTAATTCAAATTTAAAATGTATTAATAAATAATGTATTATAAAAGATAAATTTAATATGATATATAAAAACTTACCGTATTATTAAATAAAAATAATAATAAATGGTATGTTTGGAAATATATATATATATTCTATATTCTTCTGCTGAAGTCTGGCCAAGTGGATGGTAGTCACTAATATTGACTTTGTAAGATACTAAGTGGGTGTTTTGAGAATCTAATATTAAGGCATAATATTTTTAACTGATTAAATGTTTAATTTGGAGTCAGATAATAAATTTTGAAATTATAAATTAAATTTTTTTAAAATGTTTTGAGTAGGAATTTATTTTTTAAATAAGTGATTTTGTACAAAATCTATTATGGGTATTTGAAAAACTCATTAATCACTTAAAAACATTGTAGCATACAGTGTTTTTCAGTGATTAGAGATTTGACTTAAAGTCAAATAATAAGTTTTGGTATTACAAATTGAATTTTTTATTAAGAACATCTTCAACCGTACTGCAAAATGGTGTTATATATCATTTTATAGTTCATTTTAATCTTCAATCCAACACTAAAATGGTATTGATGAACAATAGAAAACCATTTTGATGTTCTAATGTTGATCAACGCTAATTTTTTTTTTTTTAAAATTTTATGTATAAAAAGTTTATAATTAAAATAAATATTTTATAAGTCCATTATGTTTTTTTTACTTTTATTCTAAATAATATATAAATAGTAAATGAGTCATTTTAATTAATAAATTATTATAATTTAATTTATTATATTATTATTTTGCTAAATTGATAATTAATTTTTTTTTAATAAATATATAAATTATATTTATCTATAGGCAATTATTGAAATATTATAAAATAGCGAAGAATTATAATAAATTGTATAAAATAAATAAAAAAAAAATATAAAAAGAATATTCTTTTTTGTTGGAAAAAATGGTGTTAGAAATGAAATTATGGTTGGAGATAAAATTACTGTTTGATATGATATAAACTATAAAATGATGTAAAATTAATTGTATTTTAATATTGTGGGTTGGAGATGGCCTAAGTTTCAAGTAAGTTTATTACCAAATAAGTGATTTTGCACAAAATTTATTATTTAACTTCAAAATCTCAATTTAGCAATTGAGTTGCGAAACATTCCTTAAAAGTATTTTTAACTATACTAATTAAACAACATTGAGATGTCTTAAAATTATTACAAAAAATATAGTATATAACAAAACATTAATTTTTAAAATAGATTTTAATATTAATATCTAATGACTTAAATTAATAAAAAAATCCAAATCCAAATCAAAATTCTAATCATTCTTTCAATTAAAAGTTGTTATTATCGAGTGGGAATTTTATAAAACTGAGAAGTTAATGCAAATATTCGACTCCTATTACCTACAAGGCTTTCCTACCGAAGTCACAATAATCTCCTGAAAATTAAATCCACAACTTCATTATTGAATATTTTAAAGTAACTAATTTTTGAACTACGTGCATTGTATGTTTAATTAATTTATTATATTAATAATGTTTATTTTTATATTAAAGAATAGATTAAATTTAACAATCCAATGTCTAATTTATAATATAATAATACAAATAAACTATTTTTTACATGATATATTTTCAAAAGTTAAATGCTATAACTATTATTATTTTAATTTGATTCAATTAAAAATATTTTAATAACAATTTATATATTTATTTTGAAATTTGAAGATATATGCATTATTTACAATCGATTTATTCATTTAAAAATTTATATCATAAGTGTTAATTTAATTTTTAAAATAAAATAAAAATAAACTCGTATCATCGATTTAATAAATTGTGAGAAATGACTTAAGTTTTATAAAGCAAATTTTGCTAATTTTTTACCCTATAAAAGTAACTATGCCATGTATTGTGGTGAATTATTATTTATTAGGAATGAGATCACAATTTATGAGATAAATATTTACCGTTATTGTTATTATTATTATTATTATTATTTAATGTAAGAGTAGGAAGACGCATGGGTTTTCCACTAAGTCCATAAAGATGAGCTCACAACACTTTCCCCCACATACACAGAGAGATGCTTATGGACTATGGTGTCACAGAGTCCATAAAGATCAGCTCAGAGCACTTCCCCCCACATACACAGAGTGACAAGAGAGGTACTCGTAGAGTCCTGATTCCACGGTCAATTATATCCCCTCATTATAATTCACAGTTTTTATTATTACTTTTTTTAGGAATATTTTCTTCTTCTTCTTCTTATTATAAGCTATATAAACAAACAAATTTAAATAATAAATATTTTTTTCCCGTTTTGAATTAATTAATTAATTTTTACATATAAATTAAAAAATTAAATAATCTCATATAAATTTCTTAAAATACTCTTATTATTTAATAATAATATACTACTAATTATGTACACTTTATTCAATATATATATATATATATATATATATTATGTAATTGATTAATATAATTAAGAGTTAATTACGATTTCTTTTAAAATTATCTAATATACTAACTCTTTAACTTTTTAAAAATATACTAATTCTCCCATAATAAATATTACAATATATTATTAGATGTTTTCGTTCAATTTTATTATTTGTCAACTCTAAAATGATTAATAATAATAACAAAATATAAATATCATTATCATTTATTTTTAATTAATTACAACCTATTTTTATTTTTATTTTTTTAGGGTTAAAAATGTATTTTATATTTTTTGATAATTTTGAAAATAAAATAAATAAAAATATTTTTTATTTTATTTTTTAAAAAATAAAAAATTTGAAAATAAAAAATAAAAAATATTTTTTTAAAAAAAATTTACTTTTAATTTTTAAATTTGTCAAAAATATGAAAATAAATTTTCTATTTATATTAAAAAAATTAAAAAGAAATAATTTAATTTCTTCTTAAATTATTTTTTTAAATAAAAAATAAAAAATATTTTTCTATATTTTTTATTTTCAAATTTGTTAAAAAATATGAAAATAAATTTTTTAACTCTAAATAATATTTTTAAAAATAAAAAATAAAATATAATTAATTAAAAATAAAAAATAAATATATATTTTTTTACTATTTTTATTGTCCATTTTAAAATTGATTAACAGAAAAATTAAACGAAAATATGTAATAATATAATGAGACATTTGTCAAAAGGAAAGTTAGTTAAAAAAGAAGAAAAGTTAATTAGAAGAGACTCAATGTATTTAATAATTTTATAAGTGAAAATAGTAATTATCTATATAATTAATAAAAAATAACATATCATTTTTTTATAAAATAAATATTTAAAAAAATAGAGCTATGGGGATGTTGAGAGTAAATAAGTAAAGAAATAAATAATTCCCAAGCCACGCGAACATCATATATTTTCCGGTGTATGCTCTCTTTCAATTCTCAGGCCACATATTTCATTTCCAACTCTCTCTCTCTCTTTGAGTTGAAGTTGAATTTAATTGGTTAATTCGATGGCCCTTAATTTGCTGTCTCCAGCTGAAATCAAAGCCATCTCCTTCTTAGATTCCACCAAGTCCAATCACCTCGCCAAGCTTCCAGGTTTCCCTCTTCTCTATGCTTTTGGATTTTTTTTTTCTTTTCTGTTCTGTTACCGAGAAAAAAGAAAATAAACCGGACTGAGAAAGTCGAGAGCTAGAAGAAGAAAAGAGCATAAAACTTAGCTTCTCTTACTTTCTGAGTCTTGAGAAAAGCGAAAACTAAAAGCGACTTTTTTTCATCCCAATAGTCTTTTTCGAATTTTTGCTGATCAAAAAGAAATAAAACAAACTAACAACAAAACGAAGATAGAGATCTTTTAATTGTTTTTATTTTTTATTTTTCTACTAGTGTTTCCCTTCTTCTTTTTTTCTTCTGGAATGGAAACGTTTAATTCAGAATTCTGCTGCTGTTTTGTGAAATTTCAGGTAGTTTCAGTTTGAAGAGAAAGGAATTGGGAGCAGCATTTTGGAGGAAAGTTCAGTGTTCCGCTCAGCCTCAGCCTCCTCCACCAGCTTGGCCAGGGAGAGCTTTTGCAGAGCCTGGCCGTAAGACTTGGGATGGTCCTAAGCCTATTTCAATTGTTGGATCCACTGGCTCCATTGGTACTCAGGTTTTAATTATCTCCAATTTTCGTTTCTTGCTTCTTTTGATTGTTGATTGATCATAACTCTTAAATTAAAGAACAAATTGATAATTTTTTTTTTTGTAGACATTGGACATCGTGGCTGAGAATCCTGATAAATTCAAAGTTGTAGCCCTCGCAGCTGGCTCAAATGTCACTCTTCTTGCGGATCAGGTGATCCTTCAGTTTTGTTGATCTTTTGTAAATCACCAGTGCCTGCTAATCTGAGATTAGTGAAAAATATTAGAATCAGAATTTAGTCAAATTCAATTCAGCCCAGAGCTTTGGTTACGATAAAATTATTCACATTTTACAGGTCAAAACTTTCAAACCTCAACTTGTAGCTGTTAGGAATGAGTCATTAGTTGATGAACTGAAAGAAGCTTTGGCTGATCTTGAAGAAAAGCCTGAGATTATTCCTGGGGAGCAAGGAGTTGTTGAGGTAGTCTACCATCTCATTTCCCATCTTGGGTTCGGCTGTTGAAGTTGTTTTACTTATTAATTGCCTGCCATTTCTTTTAGGTTGCTCGCCATCCAGATGCTGTTAGCGTAGTTACAGGAATAGTTGGTTGTGCAGGCTTAAAGGTAAAGTCCTAGTTGTCTTTTCATTTTCTTGTAATTCTTTTGTATCATATAATACAAAATATTTAGTGCCTTTATTATCAGATAATAGATTTTGTATGAGGAAGATAATATAACATTAGAAGCATAGGTCCAACCTCAATATAATGTTAACATGGATGGATGTATGTATGCAAGTTTACTTTCACGTTGATGAGGTTGAATATTTATTTAAAGATGCTTAGAAAAAGAAGAAATAAAAACCCTGATTGGCTTGTCAGTGCTTGTCAGTGTGTGCTTGTCTTCATATGTCTATTTTTATCTTTTATTGAGCAAAATATTTTGACTATTTGATGAGTCTTTGAGTTACTTCTTTAGGATTTAAATTGAATATTTGGTTGGAAACCAATCAGGTTTACTAACTTGAAGGAATCATTTCTTTTTTTAGCCTACAGTGGCTGCAATAGAAGCTGGAAAAGACATATGCTTGGCCAATAAAGAGACTTTAATTGCTGGAGGTCCTTTTGTCCTCCCTCTTGCTAAAAAATATAATGTTAAAATTCTTCCAGCGGATTCAGAACATTCTGCTATATTTCAGGTATGAAACCATATCTATGTTGATAGCTAAATTTCTCTAAAAATTTCTGTAGATCTCAGATGCTTGTGCTGCAATTTGAGTTCTACTCGATAGTTGCTCATCTTATTTCTAGCATTTGCACAATTTTTTACACTTGATCTATGCTATTCTTACTAACTATAGAGATCACTTTCTGCAGTGTATTCAGGGCCTGCCGGAGGGTGCACTGAGGCGCATTATTTTAACTGCTTCTGGTGGGGCTTTCAGGTGTGAAATAATAATTTAAGCTGTAATACTTAAGCTAGTAAGTTTAAGTCTATGTGGGGCATTATTTTAGACTTTAGAGAGAGAGAGAGAGTGAGAGAGAGAGAGAGAGATTTATTTGATAATTTAAAAAGTTAGTGTTTAAAACCTATTCTGATGCACTCTTCACTTACCTTCACTAACAAAACGCTAAGATGACTAAATTAAAATCATTAAATCTTAGGTGCAAACTTTTTTTTATTTATGTTGAGTTGAAGTTCAATTTTTTATATACTGTTCAGGATGTCATAGTTTAGGCTTTCAGATATTCAGTTCATTTACTACTGAGCAACTGGTCTCTGATATAGGCCCCTTTTGTTGCTGCTGCTGCTGTTGTTGTTGATTCTGAATAAGCTTATTTTAACTATTTGATTACTTCAATGCTGACAGGGATTTGCCTGTCGAGAAATTGAAAGATGTTAAGGTAGCTGATGCTTTAAAGCATCCCAACTGGAATATGGGAAAAAAGATCACTGTGGACTCTGCTACCCTTTTCAATAAGGTCTGTGATATTGCTTTGTTGTCAGCCATTTACTCAGTGTGACCAGCATATTCAGTGAAAAGAAGTTTGCAACCATGCTCTGGGTTATCATCTAAGCCATTTCCATTTTTTCAGGGTTTAGAAGTCATTGAAGCCCATTATTTGTTTGGAGCTGACTATGATAATATTGAGATAGTAATTCATCCACAATCTATAATACATTCAATGGTTGAAACGCAGGTATGATAACTTGTCATTTATTTTGCTGCTTGCAACTTTTAGGGGTAGTACATTGGATGTGAGTAGAATGTGGAGTGTAAATCTGGGAGTTGACTTCTTTGTTCTTTTCTTATATTGTATTTCTATATGGTTTCTTTCCAGGATTCATCTGTTCTTGCACAGTTGGGATGGCCTGACATGCGCTTACCAATTCTATACACTATGTCATGGCCTGACAGAATTTACTGCTCTGAAATAACCTGGCCTCGCCTTGATCTTTGCAAGTATGAACCTTTTTCCCTTTCAAACTATGGCTTTAGATTATATTGCAAGTTTTTAATGGAAACTGTATGAGGGTTATATATTTGATATTTAGAATTAAATGAATGATGCAGGCAAGGGTCTCTAACATTTAAAGCTCCTGACAATGTAAAATACCCATCTATGGATCTTGCCTATGCTGCTGGACGGGCTGGAGGCACTATGACTGGAGTCCTCAGTGCAGCTAACGAAAAAGCTGTAGAGATGTTCATCAATGAAAAGTACGTCAATTATTGCTTTACAAATAGCTACTAGTAAATCATAGAAGTTGTTGTTACGCCAACCATTTTCTGGATAGCTTGTGGCCTTCATGTTGAAAAGTTTATGTAGTACAATCAACTACGTTTTCTTGTCAAGATTAGCAGCATAAGCCTTACAGACAATGTGGTATAAGGTTTTAATGGGAACCCTTGATATTGAGCAGTGTTTAGAAATCAGATGACTGGATAAATGTGGAATTATAAGAAGTCAGAAATGAAGATACTCATCTTCCATCCTGAGGTTAGTCAGTAAATAGATAAGATGAGTCATAGCCTCATAGGTGGAAATCCTACATGCAGAGTGGTAAAAAAATGAGGATGCCTATTTTTTTCTTGCCAATTGAAGTTAGCACCTATAGCCTAAGTGTCCCTCCAGTTGAACTGATGCAATCAATGACTTAAAATAGAACCTCTCTACAATATTGGCACTAGCATTTTCCTTTCTTGGGAAAACCATGATCGGATAATAGCCAATAGCCTTATCTACCAAATCTTTGGAAGTCTCCGTCCATGTTGTCTTGAAAAAAATAAATAAATAAATTGTTACAGATTGTAGTACCAGCTATATATCAAGAGGCTGAACTATATTTTACGTGTTTGACTTTAGTTTATCTTGTTTGCTTCCTTTGTTCATCAGGTAGACAAACAATATCCTAGCATGCATCTACTTGTTTTGAAAAATCCTTTAGTAACCAATAATTTGCCTATCTTTTTTTCAGGATCAGCTATCTTGATATTTTCAAGATCGTAGAGCTAACTTGCGATAAACATCGGGAAGAATTGGTGACCTCACCTTCTCTAGAGGAAATTGTACATTATGACTTGTGGGCACGAGATTATGCTGTTAGTTTGCAACCCTCTTCTGGTTTAAGTCCTGTTCTTGCATGATCCATCGTTTGGCCAAACTACGGTAGTAAATTTTTAATTTTGGGGACTGGGGGGTAAATGTTTTAGACCTGTAAAAAACTGGCCTGCTGCTGGGGCTCGTGGGGGGCATTTAGAAGGTGAACCATAAAAATTAGTACGGGCAACCGAAGTGTGTTTCCCCTTCCATTGCGTAGTGATTGTATAATTGCTATCCTTGAAAGTTGGAAGTGGAGTTAATTTTCGGTAAACGAAGGAATGATTTTTATTTTGTCAGAAAAAGAAAAGGCCTAATTGCTATATATATATATATATATAAACTTTATCTTTTTTTTTTTTCTCTCAATTCTATCACTAACTTTGATTTTTATCAGTTAAATGATTAAACTATTTAAAATATAATATTACCACACAATAAGATGCCTCTTCTTTTCACCTAATATTATTGGTTAATGAAATTTGCAATTTCATTTGGTTTCACTTTTCAAGTCCTTGGAGCCTCGAGGTCGTCACCATTTCTAGTTCCTGTGCTTGTAAAGCTGATTTAAAGAGTTGGCAGGCCTGCATAAAAAAGAAAAGTGGGCCCAAGCCCTACTCACTAATAAAAGTTTTTACATTTCTGTTTGTATCCAAATCCTTCCAAATCTTGTCCAGCCTGGTTTGGCGTGGGCTCAAATTGTTTTTCTTCAGCCTAATCTGATGAAAATAATGGTTCGAAGTCATTGCATGAGTACTGAAAGTAGTGCTGCATCAAAATTATTTAATTATATTAAATAGTATGTTTTAATTGAAAGTATATTTGACATCTCTATATATATAATTAAAAAAAAAAAAAAAGCAAATGCTTTTTAGAAAATTTATATGAATTGAATTATAATTTACAAACTTTGGCAACCTTTTCTAAATTTTCTATGTATGAACCCAGAAAAATGAATCAATTTCTTCAATTTACTTCACTATAGTTGTTTTTTTTATTCCCCTTTTCTAAATTTGATAAACAGATTTCAACTCTTATATTCTTATTCCTTCAATTATTATTTTAACAAATTAATTATTATTTTTGATATTCTTAGTGCCGTATCTTTATTAGATAAACATGAGATTAAAAAAAAATGTATTAGATATTTTATACTCTCAATTTCCTTTTGGAGCCTTAAGGAAATTGGAATTTGGCGAATTAGGATAAATAACTTTTTTTTTTTTAATTTATTTTCATTTGGGTAAATTCCAAGTCATTTCTTGTCAGTCGCTTGTGTCTTGTTTTGTAATTGGGAATGAATTAATTCATTTTGGAGGTTTCTAAGAGTTGTTAGTTGTCAATCAAATTAACCCAAAGAGGCGAAGGCGGTGCAATGTTTGCCCAACTCCAAGAAACAACTATGCATTATTAATTAATAATGTAGATAGCAATGCAATCAAAACACCTCACAACAAGCACGCTTGTTTTCCCTCTGTGTTTACGACAAGTAACATTAATATATATACATTCTCTTTGCATTACAACATTTGCAAAATTACAAGAAATAGTAACCTATTACTTACCTGTTTCTTGTGTTGTACGATCTATTTATATATATTTATATTAATTCAATTTATTAAATTTAAATCATAATATATATATATATATATAATCTCAATATTTTATTCTTAATTTTTATTAAATTTTAATTTAAAATTTAAATACTTAAGATAATAATATTTTTTTTATTTTCTTATATTTTAATATTTGTGATAACCTATAATATCATGAGTAATATTTCAAAAAGAAAATTTAACTTATGATTTTGAAGAAAAATTACTTTTAATAAAAGTAAAAATATTTGAACAAAAAGAAAAAAAAAACCTTAATTATAATCCTAATAAAGCTAAGAAAAAATATCTTTTAAAAAAGAGTTAATCACAAAAAAATTACCACTATTCGGGAAATTGCAAAATAATTATATATATATTTTTAATTTTTTATAAATTTAATATGAAACCGAAATTGAGTAAGAATTTTGGTGTAAAAACTGACAAGATATTTTTTTTTATTATTTTTACATATCAACATCTGGTTAAAAAAATTAAATTGAATAAAATCGAACCAATGAACCAACTGTATGCTAAATAGCTTTCCATGATATTTCCATTTAGCTAGTTGTGTCTTGTTTGGCATTCATTTTGGAACTTTAGTTAAATATAAATATATAATTAATGAGTGTGGTCCCTTAATTGGATCCCAAATTCCAATTCTCAAAAATAGTTGGAAATCTGGAACTATATATATAATATATACACACACACACCCCCAAACACGCTTCCAACCTTTATTTATTTTTTCTTATTGTCCCTATATTGCTCTCTTCTGTGTGATGCATCAGTTCATTTATTAGTGACCATGACCAATGTACAATGGAAGTGGATGAGAAAAAGAAAATACTTGTTTCCAAAGGTTCAAGAACATGAGGATGGTTCACAGAAATTATACATTGACTTACTTGTCATAGAATTTATAAATTACCTATTTATTAATATTGGTAGCAAATTTTAACTTGATTTATGTTTTTAATTTGAACACGATTCTTTTAAATATTGACTTGCAATATGATCAAATTATCATAAAATCTGAAATGATTTTAATTCTCTTAATACACATTTGAACCTTAATTTAATTTAAATTAATAATAATAATTTTTAATTATTTTACAAAATTAATTTGAGACGTACACTATATATAAATTTTAAAATAAATATTTTATGTGGGCCAGCTTAAAATGCAATCCAAAATAAAACAATAATTCAATCTCACTCAATAAAAATTATAGGATTTGAAAATGACTAAAATCTTAATCTCAACTTGTTTAGATAATTCATTTATTACCTCTACTTACAATGATCACATTATTTATATGTGTGTGTGTATCAGAGATTAGAGAAACTATGGATTTATAAAAGAAAAATTCCAAGACAAAAACTCCATAAATAAATTCATTCCACTAATAAGATATGAAAACTTGACTTAATTTATAAAACTTTACTTGTTTTATGTTTGTACGCATGAAAGTGGAATAGAGTTGAGACAATCAACAGTCTCTTTAGTCAATTATAAATTGACCTAACAACATACACATAAAACAGTGCAAGATTTTGGTTCCCATGCATATATTATGATATATTTAAGTAAAGATAAATTGCATCACATCTCTATTCTCTACTTCTCATTATAATCTATTCTTACTTAAGATCATATATAGATATTTTATGGAAAAATTAAACTAAGAGATTCTTTGCACATTAAAATATAAATTAATGGTAAGTATATATATAGTTTACATAAAAAATTCATGATTTGATTTTCTTCTTCCATACTTAAAAAAAATAAAATTAAGAGGCTCTTTTCTTGAAAATGGTTATTTGGTGGTGTTAGAGAGATTAGAGAAAGACAGAAATAAATTCGGTCTGCCACTTAGAGAAAAAGGGTAACATAAGCATCAAATGTGGGGTTTGTGTCAACTTGGCCAGCTATATTCATTAGGGATCCTCCCCCACTCTATGGTATAAACCAATCAAATAGACAAAATTATATATCTAATTAAGCAATTTTTTAAAAGCAAAATTTGAATATATATATAAAATATATTCTTTAAATTGTTGTCTAGAGGAAAAAAAAATTGAAAATGACACATGGCCAAGTAGCAATGAACAATGACTTAAAAATATTAATGGGATGCATCCAAGCAATTGCTTGGAATTTTATCCAAAATCAAAAAAGGGAAAGGTAGCTTTAATGATTATCTTGAAGGACTTTGGCCGATCCAACCAAGCAATAATACTATTTTTTTTTTTTTATTCTCACATATGACATCAATTTAATGATCTAAGAATATCCTCAAATGATAGGTTGGTGACCTCTCTAAATAGATCCGAGTTTTTTTATATGGTTTTTGGACTTGCAAAACAAAGAAACAAAATATCAAAAAGTCAAACATTAACTTAGCGAAAGCACTCCAATGCTAAGTCAATAATTTCTCTTGAGAGAATTAAATGAGTTTAAACTCTTTAAAGGATTAGAAGTATTTTTAGTTAATAGATAAAAATATATAATAAATATTGATATCTTGTTTATTTATATTTGACCTAAGTAAGGTTAACTTAACAGGTGAGAACATACGTCACTTGATAATTAGTACTTAGCGAGATAATCGTCCTTGTTAAGCCTTTATTTCTTGTATGACTTCTGAATATATTTATGTACTATTCTGACAGTGCAACTTATGATGGTTTTAGGAACTCTAAACAATTCCTTCCTTGTCAGTAATGATGAGAATATTGCTCGTGTTTAAACACTGTTCAGTTTAGAATCACTTTCAAGTTAGAGTTATCACTTTAGAAGAGAGAAAAATGTCTGTCAGATAACTCGAATTATTATAGAGCGAAGAATGATTTGGCGAGGAAATTATTCTCCGAATCACTTGACATTTGAATTTCATTTAAGCGAGGAAATTTTCCTGTTTAGATTTAGATAGAATTGGAGATGATCTTTTTAAGACGTCTATTTTTGCACGAGTCAAACTTCCCGATATTATGGGCTTTTGAGCCTAATTATAGTAATAAAATCATGGAGAATGCTGGATATAAAAAAAATTCTTAAGCCTTAAGTGAGACAATTGTCATAGATATAATTAAGAAATATATAAATATAAATGAAATACAAACTCAAGCAGTGTATACATATTCAAAATTATATACATATTGGGAAATTAAGAAAATAAAAAATTTGTATGATGTTTTAAAGTGTATCTTTGTATTAGTACTTCATTGTTTAGTTATGTAGGTAGAGTGAAAGAAATTTGAAGAAAATAAATAGATGTGGAAATGGAATCACTTCCTCTCTAGTTGATTATGGAGGCAAAAAAAAAGGTTGCAAGTGAAAAAGTACGTGGTTCTGCAAATTAAGTGGGGTTGAAGTGGAAGTCATGGTAGGCCTTTGCATGCTGATTTGGTTATGTGCCAAGAATTTTATTTATATATACATTTACTTGTGATTGCCTGCAAGTTACAGGCTTTGGGCAATGTATGCTCCAAAAGAAGTAAAAGAAAGGATGTGAAATACCCCACAGAAAGGATGTGAAATACCCCACAGCCAAGACCCATATATGCTATATTCATTTCTAATTTGTTACTTGTACTTTGAATCATTTTCTGGGTTTGTATAGAAGAAGCTACTATTTGCATAAAACCCATTTTTATTACGTTCTTGTTTTAACTTATTATCATTTTCTTTTTGAGAAAATTATCCTTCTCAAATTCTTGTTCTTCGAAAAGAATTTTATGTACGCTCCATTTCATTAATTATCATTCTTCTTTTCATTGTTACGATTAAAATTTATATTAATAAAAAGAAGATGATTAAATGCATCAATATAAAGGGTATGTTTATTCAGTAATTAAATTCTATAATTTCAAATTGCAAGAGGTTGTGGATGACATGAAAAATACAAAAATGATTTGATCTGTTTGTGAATTTTGTAAGAGTATCCTTATTCTTTAACAAAAGAAAGTGTAAAAACATTTCAAGAAATGATTAGGACTTTCAAAAGAAATCAGTTTCCAAATTATGGGATTTGATTAGAATCCAATTCCAATTCAACTTTGTTTTTGGGCAGAACAGAACCTATCATTCTCAGACTTCACCATCTCCCATTTCCTACGAATGTGAATAGAGAAATTATTTTCCTTTACACAGTTTCCTAGGTTTCTTTTGCAGTGAGATTGGTATTTGGTACGGTACAAGACGACAAAAGCCATAGACCAAAGACCAAAAGCTAGAGACCAAAAGACCCAATGCCTATGGCCTTGTTCAATTGGAGTTTATCATGCACTTTATTATTAATATAGTCTGACTTTTAAGTTTAAATGTTTTAAATGTATAAGCTGAATATAAATACATATTTGATAAATTATTAGATTGAATAATAATATATTATTTTTATTTATATTAAAATAAATTTATATGTATAATTGAAATATTTAAATATAAAGATTATATTTTCGTCTTATTAAATAATTTTTTTTAAAGATATTTTTAATCTTGTTTAAAAAGAATATTTTATCTAATTTGAGAAAGAAATAAAAAAATAATTTTCATAAATACATAAAATTGATTAAAGATATTCAAATTAAAAGTTAACTTTTTATTCTCTCATTATAATAAGTATTTGAAATTTAAATAAGTATAATCATATTATCCCCATAATATAAATTACCCTAATTTAAATTATTTATTTATTTTTAGTTTTATAAGAATAATATGATAACAAAATAAACAAATAATAGTATTAATCTCTTATCTTATGGGATTACGAATTAATAACTAATTATTAGATTAATGGTTAGCATTTGGCTTTAATATGAATTGGGATGTGTAATTGTCAACTTTGACAATGGAATGATGCAATTGCATAAAAGTTACAACCCAATTGATGAGTTCCTTCTATAAATGTGAACATTGACTTTGTAATTACCCACATCAAATTAATTATAGAATTTCATTTTTTTTCCCCAAGTTTTAATCCTTTTGATAGCATATACCTAACTAACTTGAAAGTTTCTAATTTTATACTTGCAAGTAACCTTTAAATTAATGAGTTGGTTAATTAATATTTTCATTCATAATTATACAATAAATTAAGTGGTTCCCCAATCCATAACTTAATTCTTTTAATTAAACAATTAATTGCTTGACACAGAGCAATCTTTCCCTTATCTATTAGCCAAAATCAGAGACGCAGCTGCCAAACTCTCACCGGAAAATATCATCAATTAATTATATAATAAATGGGTATTGTTATTTCTTTTTCATTATTTCATCTTTTTGAATTATTAAATTTCTGCTTATTTAATTAATTGTTTTTAATTACAGTAAAATCTCTATAAATTAATACTCGATAAATTAATAATTTATATCATATAATAATTTTTTATAATTTTAATTTAGATTAATAGATTAAATTAATAAAATTCGTAAATTTCAACTGCATAAATTTATAAAGATTTTATTATAAAGATTTGAAATAAATTGCCTTCTATATATTATATATCATGTTTTGTTTTTTAGAGTGTTAAGTATTTAGATGTATACTTGATCCGGAGGAACAATTTTGCCAACCTTGGAATATGTCAAATAAACCTATCCAAATAATATAATGATTTTTCTAACATAACTTGAAAAACGAAATTTCTAATATAGTAGTTTTCGATTTAGCTTCCTAAGAAACTTACGAGCTAGTTTTATATAATAAGAAATTAAAAACCATAAAAATAATTAATTATTAGATTATGCATTGAAATTTAAATCACAACAAAAATAGCCGTTGATTAGGCAAAATCTATCAACACCTTTTGTTTACCTAAATAATAAAGGCCCAATTTAAAAAAAAAAAAAAACATTTTTTTTTTCAATTTTATTATTAATTTTAATTTTTATCAATTAAACGATTAAACTATTTAAAATGATATAATGCTATCATATAATAAGTTACCTCTTCTTTTGATATGATATTAGATGTTAACTTTTTTTTTTTAAGAAAATATTAAAGGCTAATATTAATATAATGTTAAAAAAAGTCAAATTTTTCATAAAAATAATTAAGTTCTAAAATATGTTAAAACATAAAATCTTGTTAATTAATCTAGCAATAGTATTTATATATGAGAGAAAGATTTAGAAATTAAATTAATAAAAAAATATTATTAAATGACATCAAATCAATATATCGAAATATTAGCAACAAAATATATGAACTCTACAATTGATAATGAGATTTTTTATATGAACCCCTAACTTCTAAGTGTTAAATTTTAATTATTTAAATATCCTAAAAGTTTACAAAGATAATTTCAATTAAAAAGAATATAAACCCATATAAAACATGTTTATATACCATTTATCATAATTTAATTATTTATATGGAGAAGAATAGAAGAGGAGAGACAATGATTTTTTTCCTTTTTCTTTCTATCATTGAGCTTCTTTCTCTATCTTTTTATTGTTACAGCAAAAATATTATTGCCATTTAGAGAGAGAAATTAAAAGAGGAAGTAAGAGGGGCATATAGTCTATAATTTATCTTTGTTTTTTTCTTTTTATCGTAATTATATAGTCTCTCTTTTTTTTTCAAGGATAAGATATATATATATATATATATATATATATATATATTGTTATTATATTATTATATTAATGTTAATTTTCAATATCAGATTAAATAAAATGGCAATTTATTGTGCGATAATATTGCACCATTTTAATTATTTTGATTATTTAATTGATAAAAAATCTAAGTTAATGATGAAATTGAAAAAAAAAATTAGGTTTTTTTTTTTCATTAAGGAAATAATAAATTAGGATTAATTATCCTTAATTTGGACTTTATAAAGTAGTTAGAGATAACTTTAGTAACGTGTTAGACTCACGTAATTTCTCACAAAAGTAATATAAATTTACATTATATTATATATAGTATATATATATATTTTTAGAATTCTTAATTGTATCAATTACATAAACCATATAGACAACCCATGGACCAATAACCAGAAAACTATTCGTATGCATATAAAATATTATAATAAGGAAATTATGTTAATTTTATAAAAATATAAACATAACTATTTATGAAAAAGAAATTACGCAATTTTTATTACACAAAATATATATATATATATACTTTTGGGAAAAGAAACTAAAAATCATGATATATATATATATATTTTTCTTCCTAATAAAAAAAGAAAAGAAAGAAAAAAAATCACTCACACAAATTTAATAATAATAATAATAATAATAAAAAAAAGGACCTCTCAAAATGGATGAAGATTATTCAACCCATTAACACTGGAGAAAAACCCAACCACATCCTGCCGGTAAGGCAAAAATGACCGCCGTTTATCTCCTTCCTTAACGGCTCTGTTTTTCACATAATGCTCTTCAACTCCTCTTTTCTCTTTATTCTCTTTACCTTCTTCACTCATTATCCTCTCAGTACCACTCTTCTTCGCTGCCGCAGCTGGCGTAAAAAAAAGGAAATTATCTTTTCCGTCGCTGTTACTCCGGTAAAGCAAATCTCGAAACTTCCATCTCTTCGAAGAACCAGTAGAACTGCTCTTCTTACATCTTCCAGGAGTGTCTTCTTTCCCTTTCTTCGGAGTCCAGACGCAGTAAGTACCAGCCGGCACGTTTTCAAGATCGTCAGCTTCCGATGAGGAACACGACGTCGTTTCTCTTTCTTCGCTGAAGAGTTTCCTCAAAGGCAATCGAATTGGCTTTGATTTTGTTGTTTGGTTAGGATTAGAAAGAGAAGTAGTCGAAGAAGAATTTTCTGGATCTAACAATAAGGCGGTGTTGAATAATGGATAAATTGGCCTTATTTGGCCATTGTAGAATATCTCATCAGCCGAAATAGGCGACGCGTCTGGTTGTCTACACACAATTGCAAATTCGAACTCTTCGTCCTCGTCTTCTCCTTCCTCAACATCATTGTTGTTTAGTGGTGGCGATGAGAAATTGTGGTCAGACTCCCAAGAGAAAATGTCAGAGTGTTGGTCGTTAGAGAATTCTTGGACGACTCTGGCGGCAATCTCTGCAAGCTTTCCCGAAGAGTAAGAGTTGAAGCTGGGAGAGCTTGGAGAAATAGTTATTAGCGATGAGCTTGCCTGCATTTGCACCTTCTTTTTCTTTCTTTGTTTGAGAAAATATAAATTAATAAGAAATGAGGATTTTCCTACAAGGACAATATATATAGAAAGAGAAAGGAGGGAGCCTCCGCGCTTTACGAATTAAAGTAGAAACAAAAACGGTTATTGGACGAAATTTTATAGCAGGAAAATTAACAATGGTAATACCTTATTATATTTCAGTTTTATAAAATAATAAAAAAATATAATATTTTCAACAACTTTTTAAATATATTTAATTTTTAAATTTAAATCATATTATCAGTAATAATTATACACGAATTACCTCCTTTTAATAACGTTAAACTTATAATATCACATAAATTACAAACTTAATATATGCATACCAATTCAAATTATCAATTAAATTCACATTATATATATAATCTAAAGGGGAAGACATTGGCAAGGCATGAAGGGGACCAACATCTGTTGCTTTAAATTAAAACAGTGTCCCCACACCAAATATTAATTAATTACATATATCAATATGTATGGTACTAATTAATTCATCTTTCCGTTGCATTGGGTAGCCCCCTTAATTGGATTTTCCTTTTTTCTTTTTAACATCTTGCGTACAATTTCTAAGATAGTTCAGTTATTGATGTTTTTGTCATTAAAGGATATAAAAAATATAGAGATACAGTGAAATACACACAAAATAAATTCAAAATATATGACAAAATATATTTATAATATAATAAATATATATCTCGTAAAAAGACATAGTTTAACAGTAAATTCATATTCTTCTAAATAATATATCCATAATCGATTCCCTCTTTTTAATATTAAAAAAAATAAATTATACTACACTGTTATTATTTAATAAAAATTAATATATTTATATTAAAATAAAAATGATAATTATACTAATTTGATTATTAATTAGCCACCCTTATATATTATTAATTTTAATCATAAATATTTGTCCTTGGTAGATAAATAATTAATTTAGTGCATGGTTTAGATTATCAAACCCACATATGAAGCTTCCCTCTTGGCTTAGAGCAATACTTGATAGTTAATATAGTGCTTGCATGGTATAAGTGGTCAAAATTGAAGTTAAATGTAGATTACATGATGGATGTGGGCAATATTGTGATCCTTTAGAAGGATAAAAATTAATAATATCTTTCAATTTTAATGCTTTAATTTGCTTTTTATTTATTTATTGGGGAACTTACAAGATTTACATATGGCCAATATGATGAAACAATAAACTATCGCTATTGGGGAAACAGAGGACGGTGGCTGCCACTATTACGGAGGATATGCATCGCCTTCTTCCCATTGCGTCTTGACACGTGTAGCGCTTCTGCGCCTCAGTTTGCTAACCCACCATTTGTTTGCTCAAACCATATTTATGCTGCTCACGCATATTTCCCACCACTGCATGTGATTGATGGGATGGTTATTAGGGTTTTCTTTTCAGGAAATTTAAAAAAAAAATTATTAGTTTTGTATTTATCATAAGTAATATTCTAATCTAATTGACATTTCATGAAATTTATGTATATATGATTTTAAACATAAGATGATATTAAAAGAACGTAAATTTTATGTATTCAAATGACAATAAAACATGTATATATATATATGTAACAAAAACCGTGAGAGAGTTTTTTTAATTTAATTTATTTATTCTTGATCATGTTCATGGGTCATAATTAGGGAGTAATAGTAAAATCGATCAAATCAAATCAAATCGATTAAATTAAAATAAATCGATTAAATCAAATTAAAATTAATAATTTTATAATTTATTTGATTTGGTTTGATTTAAAAACTAAAATAAATTAAAAGTTCATTTTGATTTGCGGTTTGAGTATTTTTTTTTTCGGTTCTAAACCGAAGTTATATATATATATTATAATTAAATATATTTGATTTTATTTTATATAGCACCATAAATTTTTAATCTAATATTAATTTAGAATTTAAAAAAAATTGACCATCCATAAAAATTAACTAAAGTTAAATAAAATATAATCTAATTTTTGAGAAAAAAAAATAAGTTTTGGGTATGTTAGTTAGTGTAATAGATAAATTTTGGATTATACAATATTAAATTTGAAATTTTTTTATTACTGATATTTTATAAATATTTTTTTCAAATTTATAATAAAATAATAATGATTTATAAAAAAAAATTATTTAAAATTGACAAACTAAAGGTATTCAAACTGAATCAAATTAAATCGAAACTAACGATTCGATTTAACTATAATGATAGTTTGATTTGATTTGAAATTTTTTTAAATTAAAAATATTAATTTAATTTAATAATAACTCTTCAAACTAATCAAACCAAACCGATATCATTCCAAGTCATAACAACTTAAACGCCATCTAGAAAAATTTAAGAGATGCAAAGTTGGCTTTACCTATTTATCCATTTCGAGTTCGAAAAAAATTCGGGTTTTAAATTGAAATGGAAAGGATGTGAGTGATCGGTAACCTTAAGTCTCTTAAATTCAAACCTGATATAATGAATTGAAAAAAAAAAATTCCAACATATTTTGATGAATTCGATCATAAAGGTCGCATCTCTTCTTATATTTTACTGTATTTATTTTGTGCGTTACTATTTTTATTAATTTATTAATTTTTAATTTTTCAATTTGTAAAAATTGAATTTTTTATTTTATTTTAATACATTAATTAATTTAATTATAACATTGAATATTTTTCAAATTTCGAAAATGATCAGAATCTCAAATCAAAGGGACTTAATGCATTCTTGAGTCCATGCTCTTTAAATATTGAGTTTGGCAAATTAGATTCAAATCTTGACTTCAAACCATACTCAAGAACATTCTACTTGTATTGATAATTTTAGAATTTAGTTGCATATAAAATATCAGCATCATTCATGTTAAGGGGTGATAATTAATTTTAAAAGTATTGGAGAAGAAAGATTTAATATTAATTTTAAAAGTATTGGAGAAGAAAGATTTAATATTGATGCATATTTTAATTTTACAAAAAAAAATGACTACTCCATTTTAAAAGATCTTTGAAAAATCAAAAGGAAAAAAAAATACAATATTGCTGACCAAAGTTCTTGCTTCATTATAATAATTATAATTTGATCTATATGAATTTAAGACTACAAAAAAATACATTTTTTACTTTATAAAAAATTTAATTTAAATATATATTTTTAACCTTGATCAAATTAAATAAATAAATATAATATAATATAATACACGAAAATTGATATATAATATTACTTTATTAAAAAAAATAATAATATATATCCAGTTTATGATGTTTGAAATGTAAAATTGTCAAGAAATCAAACTCTCCTAAGTCATTTCTAAAATATTTTTGTCTTGATCAGTATTTTTAATACAAGTGATAACTACTCAACATCGCAGCTTGTGAAGTTAAATTTTAATAAATTATTGATCTCCAAACTTTGAATACAACGCTGCCAAAAATTAAATTTGACCGTTTTCGTGCTTTATTACTCATTCTCTAGAAATTACTAATACAACATTTTGTTTAAAAGGCAAATTATATGCCCGTTGCCTACATAATAATAATAATAATTTTGGCAATCCTCCTTAACCTCCAAACTTGGGCAATTCTAGAAGAGAATGACATGTCCACGATGAAAAGATGGGAGATGAAAGTGGTAATGTCGATGGAAATTAGAATTATTTTCAAATTAAGATAAATTACTATTAATATCATGTAAACGCTAATTATAGTTTCGTTAATTCATCACTTTCCTAAAAAATTATATTATTTATCAAGCAACAATATATAGATTGAACTTGTTGATTAATTTATATCTCAAATTTGTATAATTAATGTTTTAAGTGTATTAAAATTATTCATTAAATTAATTGCTGAGAAAATAATTAATTACGCCCAATAAGTTTAAAGAGGATATATATTTTTTGAATTTTAAAATCAGATCATTAAAGATATATTAAATTGAAAAATTAAACTGAAAAGGAGAATTAATATATGATAATACTTTATTGGAACAACAAAATTATTTTTACCACATCTGATTCCATGACTTGAATTCACAAATAATTAAAGTGTATTAATAGAGTTGAATAGAATCCACCAATTTTACAAATGAGTTTTAGTTCAATGTCGTTGGTTCAATTAGGATGTGAGATTTCGAATTTTAATTGGAGTAACCTATGATTTAATAATATTAAAGGCGTTAAGTACAAGTTTAAATATCAATACAATCAAGTATAAATATATATATATAAAGTCGATTATTATGATTAATTAATAACTATTGTTTGGTGCAATTAGATGGATGGAGTTAGTATCACGCGTGCCTAACTTTGATTTATGGTTGAAATGTTGAATTAATTATATATCTACTGCCAATGCATTAATTCTTTCCTGTATAAAGTTGACTGTTTAGAGAATTAATTAAATATGATTAGAAATTTTAATTATTGCAAAAGAAACAGAAGATCAATAAAGGAAGAGCGAGGAAAATTAAAATAAAGACAGGTACCAGCTGGATTGCTATATATACATATTTTTCTAGATATGTCATTTCGTGTCATGTTATCAAACATCAAATGGGGTATAATACAAAGAAACTTGTCATGAGTATGCTGGAAAGCATTTGAAAACTACATGTGCTTTTAATTCCATGCATATCATTTCATATTCTTAATTTTTTTTTGAAAATAAAATAAAGTAAGATACAATTAATGATATAAAAAAAAATAATTTTATAATTCACAATTATTAACAGAATAGATTTATCATAATATTTTAATAAATTTAATGTCGATTGAATTTCAAACTCTATACGTATGCATTAATATTTGATGACTTTGGTTTATGTTTTCAAATAATTTTAATTGCACTCTCCAAATATTTTACTTGCTTTAGGTCAAGGTATACTAACTTATTATAAAAAAGAAAAAGAAAGAAGAAGTATACATGCATGATCTGTTAATACATAATAGGCTGCAAAATTTAAAAGAAATGAAGTAATGGCATGATTGGCGGTGAATCTAATAGAAAGCTTGTGAAGAAAAAGCATGCATATTTGTAGTTTAATTGGCAAACAAGATTTTAGACTTTGAGTAAAAGTCACCTTGAGCTTAATCAGTTTACTAGTCCCATAATGGACTAACTAAACTATTTAAGTATTATATATTTTAACTACTCCTTTTTGCTGAAGTTATTAATTTTAATTAATTGATTACACTTCACATTTACGGTATAATTTATTACTCATTTACTAATTGACAATTACAATATTATTAAAATAATCACTTGATTCATTTTTAAATTTTATAAATTATATACTATCGTCTTTTAGTTTGAGATTTTAAATAGTATAGAGTTCTTTTTAATTAATATTTTAGATTTGAGTATTATATATAAAAAAAATAAGTACTGAAAAAATTTTACTCCATTCATAAGTCTCACTTGAAATCCATGGCAACCGGATACTGGTTTCACCAAAAAAAAAATTTATGAATTATATTTATAAAATTTTGAGCAACAAATTAATAAATTTTGAAAAATAGGCTTTATGAGAAATTAATAATAAACTTATATTTTCTCAATTATTTCACTTTAAATTTAGCAGCCTTGTTCATTAATATTGTCGTGGTATGATTTTGTTTGGTAATTAGTATATTATCATTGGGTGAAATCATGTTATTTTCACGCTCATAATTCATAAATATCACTTAATATCCTTCGAACAATTCACACTACCACGCGGATTAGGTTCAGATGATATATTTATGTAATTATTGCTTTTTAAAAAAAAAATTATTATTTTTAATCTAAATCTCCGAAAAGTCTATTTAATTTAGAGATGCCCACTATAATAAAAGCATAAGAAATATAATCTAATAAAATAACCTCTTAGCTTAATATTAATATTAATGGAAGACTAATTTAAAAATATAAGTCAAAATTTATATTTCACCGATGTGAAAATTAATTACTTAGTCGTGCTAGGAAAAAAGAAAAAAGGAAACATACTGGTCTCTTGAAAATAATTGAAATTTTGAGCCCTCAAAGCTCAATTTTTTTTGAAATTTATGTTATTAATTAAAAGTAGTATTAAAATTTTGCCAGTGATTTCAAAAATAATCTTAATTTTGACGTCTAATCTCATATATATATATATATATATATATATATATTAAAACTTAATTCTAAAGAAGTCTATAATAATTATATGAATTCTTTGCTTTATTTTGTACAATTTAAGATTATATGTTCAAATTAATTAAAAAAAAAATAGATTATATCTTCAAAAAGATTTATGATATCTGTATCTTTTTTTTTTTATATTGTCTTCCTCAATATCATCATTAATTTGTCCCTTATTTTCTTTTATCTCTTCCCACTTTAATAAGTCCGAACAAAATTAAAACAAATTACGACAAAAAAAGGAAAGAAAAAAGAAAAAACCTCACATCTAGAAAAGAAAGTTCCATTTGAAAAGACTTGGTATTGCCATGTGTGGACCTTAGAAAGGTCAATACGAATATTACTTTTCGTCCTACAGAAGAAATATAATTAGATTATACTTTCGAAACTCTAGAAGGATTCATCTAATCCACATTAGGAATATTAATTATTCTGATTTTTTTTAAGGTTAATATTGATGTAATTAAGAATTAAATCTTATTTTTTTTTTTCATTTCCCAGTAAAATGATATTACAGATAAATTCTTATTAATAATAATAAATTATTTTTATGTGTTATTTGCGTATCCATAATAGTTGAAGATGAAATCATAGAACTTAATATGAATAATAAGTTGACATCATCATATAGCTATGGAATGTATTATTGTCTGAGTAGACTCTTCTTTCTTTACAAGTGGAATGACAATACGAGATTAGATTCAATGTCTTGATGATAGTGGCATGTTGTGGACCATCATAATAAAAATATACAGAATAACCAATAAAATCCATTACTTCTATTAGTTCTTACTTTTCTTTAATAGAAATAATACTTTTCATTTCAAAGAAATTCTAGATGAATAAATGAAAGTTAATCTTTGTTCTCCTTTCTACTTGGGAAAAAAATTAATAGGAAATTCATAGTGCGCAAGAGCTTTCTCACAAAATTTAAGCAGAGAACAATAATGGAATAGAAACATGATTAAATGGGCCTTGGGCTTGGGCCTGGCCCAAGTTTGAATAGGCCACCTAATAGCACATTATTGTTACTCGGGTCTTGATAAAATTGCATGAGAGAAGCAATCCACTAGGAAAATAAATTCTCCAGGCTAGAAAAACATATTATATTATCATTTCCATTTCACATACTGTTCCACAATAACATGTCATGTCCAATTGCAGAACAACAGTTAAAAAAAGAAAAGAAAAGAGCATCTCCTATACATGTATAATGTGGAAAACTAGTACTAAAACCCCAAAACATTCTCTTGCATCTGCGCTGGATCCTAACCTTCTCTATGTTGCTTTAGATTAGCTATTAGTTTGTTTGTCAGTTCTTCATCTAACCTTCCATGCTTCCCTTGCTGCTGCTGCTGCTGCTCTCATCATGATTTGTGTGATTCCCGACTCCAATTTTAACCTTTGTTTGCTTTGAGTAGCTTGGTCCTTTAACTTGCTGGAGAACAATTAAATTTGAATTTTACATCAATTAGATTTATTATATGATTCATATCAGAAATTGAAAACAATTTAAAATAAAAAAAAGAGAGAAAATGAAGATAGATTCAAATTGGAAGTGAACCAAGTAACACACTTCATAGATTCAAATTGGAAGTGAACCAAGTAACACACTTCATCATCATACACTGTCTCTACTGCTGTCCAATTTTACCCCATAATCGAGAACAAAATGCAAGCACAATCAATTTACAAATAAAATAGGGACATGTTCATTTTGATAAAAATGAATAATGCACAAGTGATGACTTCCACCAAAAAATCATGATGCGGAATAAAGGTGTGAAAACAAAGCATCAACCCAAGGACACTTTATTCCACACCAATCACACCGCATTTCCTAACCAGCTTCACAATTATCATATATTCCTTTGCATTATATGCCAATATAGCAGTTCACCAAACATATAGTAAGACTTGCTACCAAATATTTTTTGCAACGGAAGGAAGAGTTTTATCCGTCTGCCCTCTGTGCATGGAAATCCACCAAATATTTGCTTATTCTATTACTTCTAGTAATTAGCAGTAAACTGGGGATATGATCATGAATATATGCCTTGCTTCTTCAGTTGGTCTAATACAATACCAGTCTACATAGTGCGAAAAATAGATCACCCTATCGATCAATTGCAAGTGATTAACAGACATGCAGGAAAATATTTTCAAATAGATACCGTTCTGTTATATATTGTTGCCGTTCTTTCTTATTTCCATTAAGCTTTTGAATGTGCTCAAAATTAAACAAGTTCAAAGTAATTCATCAATTAGTGTATGATATGCATATAAAAGAAATGAGATCGATTCTTTTTTTTTTAAAAAAAAAAGAAAAAATATATATATATATATAATTCTATCAGTTCGATTATTTTAGATTTTTTTTAACATAAATCAAAACTAAATAGACCAAAATTTTAATTTTTTTTTTAACTAAACTGAATTATGAAATTCCGAACCGAATAGACTGAATTAAATTCGGTTCGATTCATTTTTCAAATCAGTTTTTTGCTCACTCCTACTCAGTGTTCAAAGTCTTTCTCTAGAAGCATATGATACAAATATGAAAAACATGCAATGAAATGCTAAATTGGTGGTAGGCTTAAAATTGTAGGGGTGGCAATCAATTCTCAAACCACTAGCAATGGATGCTCAACTAGCTCCAGGCAAATAATAAAGATTATACTTCAAAAGAAAAGGCAATTTCGAATATGCAATAAGAGAAAGGGCGACTATTTCATTTGGAGGAAGTGTCATGCCTTGGTTCTGAAGGATTTGATTACTGTAATCAACAATTTGTCCCCTGCCAATTGTCTCACTCGCTGTATTAGTTCTTGCCTTGAAATTTTCTTTTCCTGGAGACCAAAAGTTCAATAGTGAGATCATACTAACTAACAAATTCCCTCACTAATGTCCAGATCATACTAACTTACAAATGCCCCACCCCCAATGTCTAACAACAAATTCAAATGAATAACTTACTCTGTGATCTCTATGGTACTTTGCAATTAGACCAACAGAAGTAGGAGGTAAGAACTTTGAAAGCGCTTCAATAAGAGCTGGAAATGGCATCCATGGCGAAGTTGGTATTCCAGTAGATTCTAAAGTCCTAAAGAACCCTGCATAATCAAGCAACCAAACACGTGTGATCACAAAAATTCTAATCATACACCTATCAAAATTTAACCGATCATTAAAGAATTAAAGATTCAATTCCCTACCTTTCAAACAATTAGGAGCCTTGAAACTAATAACATACTCGGGAAAAATATGAGTGTTCATGTGGGTGCTCCACACAATATATTTCTTGGGAGATGCCAAATTGTCTATTCCAGAATCAAACTCTTCTGAAGTAGGATGGCTCTGCTCAGAACCAGGATGCACAACCTCTGTCCTACCAAGTATAACACGGCACAGCAAAAGATGGCGTAGACCATTCTTATCAACCTTCAGATTCTTCAAACTGAAGAAAATACACACTTAAATTACACAACAATACTAAAAAATCAAGACAAGAAAACTAATTGCAAAATGCCTGAAAGCAAAGTAAATAAGAACAGAACAAAAACAAAAGCAGAACAGAGCATTTGTTTACCTTTCTAGAGGAGAATTATCTGGAGAAAGATATAAACCACACCCATACAATCCATTATTGTTATTGATTTGTCGGCCAAAACCATGCTTCATGATATTGCGTATCTCATTTATTGAATCCCCAAACCAAGCATACTTCAAATTTGCATTGCCACCGCATTTTTTCTCCATTGCTTTCGTGAAAATCTGAAAAGATTGCACCTTGGCTTGTCCCGTAACACCAGAATATGTTTGCCTGTGAATGGCGGCGACTGTGGCTTGCTTGCCTAGCAAACCCAAACCCGAAAGGAACCTTCGCTTGATAAGATCATAGACCCTGTCTCCATGAAAAAGTCGAACCAACCCATTATCAAGTTCTGGAAACTGACCAGAAATTGCATCAGAACTAACACTTTCGCCCTCAGAAACAGTTGATTCTTGGTCATGGACGGTTTCTAAATCCGAATTTATGTTATCTGACGAATGTCGTGATAATTTGGTTGTAGAAGGCAAATCCATAAAAACCCCATGTTTGATCCCCTCCAATGAGGAGTCCATAATAATAAAAAAACTGATAAAAATCAGTATGCGAAAAAGGAAGATAAGAGAAAAAATATATGTTCTTAGATTGAAACGGCTGTAAAACTATAAACAGAAATTAATTTTGACATTAAAAAAAATTAGAAATTTGAAGTGATTATAGAAAGAATAATCCACGAATAAAGATGCTGCACAAAAATCAAAATTATCTAAAACGGAGAAGCATATGTACTTTAAACCAAAAAAAATCAATGAAATAGAATCCTACGCAACCAAGGAATCAAATCCACTAACAAGTGAATACATTTCTATGCAATTAATCAAAATCAAAATCGAGGAGAAAATAAAGAAAAACTCAGATCAAAAGATGCAAATTTACCCAAAAAAGAAAAAAAAAAAAAAGGGAAGTTTGATGAAGTGAGAGAATTGGAAGAAGATATAAAATGGATTTGAGGGTATAGTATGAATTTAAATAGGATGATTACTTAGATGAGAGGGGAGAGAAAGAGGGAAATGGCTTAGTGCCTCAATGGCCTCTGATTTAACGGAACCGCCCTTTTTTTTAATTAATTAATTTTATTTTTTATTTTTGTTTATTGGCTGGTTTTCCAGTTGGCGGTGGCGCCGTGGGCCGCTAATAGTTTTTGGCCCGTCGTTTCAGCCACACATAAAAGGCGGTAACCTCTAATAACTCCCATAATTTTGAACCTTGCTTTAAATTACTGTATTGTCCTACTTCTTATTTCTTGTCAAGTGAACATTGGACACTATTAGTATTTTGTTTTTAATACATATGATGGGATCATTAATTTCGTATTTTGTGAAGCATTTTATCCAAATTACAATTACGTCAGTTTAATTTCCCCAAATTTATTTAAGATGTTAGTTTGTTTGTATTTTTTTTTTAATTTTATTTTGTTTTTGAAGTTAAATAACTTTCATTTTATAACTGTCAAAACGGAGATTGCAGAGTCGAACTTTATCATTATTATTAACTATTATATTTTTTTCCTGAAACTTAAATTTTGAAGTTTAATTAGGAAATTGCTTGCTAAAACAATAACAAGAAATCTTTTGATATGTGCATTAAAAAAAGAAGAAGAAAAGATCTGTATATGACATACGTATACTATTTAAATGGAAAATTTCCAATAATGTATGTATATACAAAGTAATTTTTTAAATAATTTTTCTAATAAATCAAAATAATAATGCTGCATGTCTGGCTAATTTAATACCAATAGGCTTGTATTGAATAACAAGAAGAATAAAAGAGCTGTTTAGCCAACAACTTATGGGCCAATTTGGATAAGTGTAGAGAACCCACAGTCCAATTTGGATAAGTATAGAGAACCCACAGTTATAAGAAAGGAATTCCCCTCGAAAGGAGGGAACCAGTAAGAATTTCCCTTGAAAGGAGGACCAGTCAGTGTGTCACGGGTTTGCATTTTTCAACTGGCCAAGTAGACTACCATCAATCAATTTATCTGCCAAATAAGTAATTATTTGGTTCCGGAAAAAAGTTAAAGTGAAATAATTGAACTATTTACACTGGTGAAAAGAATGGTAAAAGAATTATGGCAGAGAATCTTAAAAAAATAAAAAAAAAAGGATAATTGACAATGAGTCTGATGTGGATCGTACAGAAAAATACAAAGAAAAAGCTTCCCGTGGCTTTGAGACTATGGTAGAAACCCTAGTTTCCTAGTCTTCAAATAATACACGTGGGTATTTCAACATAAATAGGAATGAAAATTAATTATATTTTAGACTATAGGGGTCTTTAATATTTAAATAAAAATATATATATAAGAAATAAAAAATTTAATATATTTATTGTGTTTATAGTAACAGTATAATATCATTTCTTGGTCCTTACTCCAGTAATTAGAACTGCTCAACCTAATAAGAGAAGCAATAATTTGCATGTGCTTCTCTACCAGAGCCAAAAAGGCTGGAAGATTTGGTCCTAGTGGGAAATAAAGAACACTATTTCTGTGGTCATCATTTTCGCATGCCTAACTTTCGAGTTTTGAAACGGACTATGCAACTTTGAGGTCAGCGATAACTGATAAGTATGAAGTATTCATTAGGTTTTATTTTAATTTTTAAATTAATATATATTATGGGTTGGCCATGGCCAAGATATATCACTAAAATATGCAAAATTTAAACACAAAATGGGGGGTCACCAAAATCCAGGCCCAGCCCGTGTCTAAGATAGGTCGGCGATCTGAACGACCTACCCAACAAATGTCTGAACTCCACATGTCCCTTAACTGTCCCAAGGGACTACAGCCCAGTTCGTCAAAACTTTTTTTTTTTTTTCTCCATGCAGAGTCTAGATTAATGAAACTTTATCTTCTACCGTCAATCCCATTGATCTACACAACGATAAGATCGAACCAACTGGTCCGGACTAGAGTAATGTCACCTAGGATATTTTAACACCATTGAAAAGAGCTACCGCTTGATCAGTATCCAAGAAATTAAGGCGGCGAAGACGGTCCGATTTTAGCAATGACGAGATAAAAAAATGTTTATACATTTATAATTTTCTATATGTGCAGCTTATTCCTCAAAAAAATGTCACTAACTAAATCAAACTAATCAAATCAAAACAAAAATTATAATTTTATAATTTATTTAATTTAATTTAAAAAATAAAATAAATTAAAAATTTAATTTAATTTATAATTTAAATATTTTTTTTATTTTAAATTAAACCAAATCAAAATTTTATATATATATATAATTTTATTTTATATACAATTATATTTTTTTAACATAATATTAATTTAAAATAAAAAAAAAATCATTCATAAAAATTAACTAAAAAATAAATAAATCTAATTATACAAATTTTAAATTTGTTAATTAATAAAATAAACTAGATTTGAGTTATACAATATTAAATTATTTTTAAATTTTTTTTATCACTGATATTTTATCGGTGTTTTTTCTTAAATTTATAATAAAATAACGACACAATTTATAAAAAAAAAAAAAATTAATTTAAAACCAATAAATTAAAAATATTTAAAAATATTTAAATCGAATCAAAATTGACGATTTGATAATAATGATAATTTGACAATAATAATGATTTGATTTGAAAATTTTTCTAACCAAATATATTAATTTGATTTGATAATAATATTTCAAACCGATCAAACCTAACCAATACCACCCCTGCTAAAAACCAACTGTACAATATGATTGGGCACCATTGGGGAAAGCCAGAGAAGAAGATCATATTTTTTACATCCAAGCTCCCCATCCAGGAAACATTTGGCATAAACGTTCCGGATCAATAGCATCTTGTATTAGCTGTTGAACCTACAAAAGCAAAAACATTTTGTATTATATTGCATGTTTAAACAATCTAGGACATATGAGCAGATAACAAAACAGGTTTTTGATCCCTGCACAAATAGTACAGGTCCATTCTTCAAACTTGAATGAACATCCTTGGATCACTTGCCGGCTTCAAGTTGAAAAACATCAATTGAATGGATATAACATTTTCCGGAGGTCTTTCAGCTTCTAGTCAGTCTACTTCATAAAATACTATTTTATTCCCATCGACTAAACCTTCGAATAGGTCAGATTGGTTTTCCAGGAGGATTTAACAGAATTAAATGCAAGTATGATCAAGAGAGAGATTTTACAACTGCTAACCGAACTTCAAAGAACAGTTTTGAGCAGAGAAATTGCCCATCATTTGTTGCTAGGTTGCATTATAAATGAATTTGCGCAAATTTTATTTAAGATTTCAATAAATATCACTTCACTTGCGAATGATTATGCACAAGGAATACAATTTTGACAATGCTTAATTAAGATCTAGATAATACATATGGCTCATTGGAGATGTCATTTTCTTTGTATGGCTTATTCAAGTAAATTACAGCTGATCCTGGGAGTTTATAATTTTAATAGGGGAATTTAAGTATTTTTTAGCTCCCTGGAATGGGCTGGGCTGTTGACTACAGCATCTTCAATCTTCTTTACAGCTTTATTTTAATGCAGCAGGGTTTAGTATTTAATAAATGTAAAAGTAGTTCAGCTAAATATTCTCTTCAATTTAATGTTCACAGAACTGCTAAAATAAAAACCAGCACCAGAAAACAGCCTCACATTCTAGATCTTCTTGTCGTATTTTTTTACTCCCCATAACAAACCTTTGTTCTACATAAATTCCTCTGCATTTTTAGCTTTCATATAAACTTCGCTATTAACCAAGCAACCCTGTCCTACATCAATATATTAACAATTTATCCAGATACAATGATTCACAGAATCACTTAATTTTCTTAGTTGCCTGACCAAGCACATCATATAGCATCTATATAACATTGTCATTGTACTGCTGTTAAGAAAAACATCATCTTCTAATATTTTAACTAAGAAATGTAAAGGTAACGAACACTTCAAAGACGGTTAAAATGCATTTTCAAAAACATAGTTTTAATCAGATTGCCAAATAGACACAATTTAAGGATGGACATGCTTAACACAGCAACCAATTACCATATAAATTACTTCAACACAAGATAATAAAGTCATGTTCCTTGCCCATGCATACACTGGTTTTAATAACTCGTCAACACCAAGTTTTAGTAAAGTTGCACCATAGCTGAAACATATTTTTACCAAGAGGAAAGGGAAAAATTCATGCCACAATTACCTGTCCATGCATGCTTCTTAGTTCACCTTCTTCATATCCATCTAGCTTTTGCTTAACACGCATCAATGCACGTGTGGCATCTTTGTTCCCTTCATATTCATCTTGTGAGCCTTCCAAACTTGTCTCCAGATCATCATCCATTTCCTACCAATTGTCAATTGACAAAGCAGACGAAAAGGAAAACATGAGCAGGAATATGGTAATCTTAGAAATACTAAATGAAATTCATTGAAACCAATCAAAGCAATAAAAAAGGATTAAGAACCCATTATACTGCACTACGGGAATTGGAAACGAGTAAATTGAGACAAAATGCAAGTGAAGCTGATAGCAAATCTCATATGACATGCATCCCCCATCAGTATCTAACCCATCACCCTAAGAGAATCACAGAAATGAGCACAGGCATGTGCTAGTCTCACCCATAGATTTCCCGCAAGTTCCACAATTAATAACTGCACTTCCCTGCATATCCTAGAACAGAATATTTTATTATCTTGTCAAACAACAGATACTTAAGGTCCTGGGTGTACCCAGGTGGAAGCTTGTGTGGGCCATGGTCCCCACCCCCCACATATTTTAAAATTTCACTTCCATCTATATTTTGTGTGCATATGAATTTATCCCTTCCAAATTTTTTAAAATTTAATTTATTACAACTATATTTCATATATATATATTTTTAATTTAGAAAAGTATATATATTGCTCCGAATTCTCTAAAATTATATTTTAGAACACGGAACCTAAAAACTTAAAGGATGATTATTGCCACCACAAGCTTATTCTTCTTTTCATTTTCATTTTTGCCCCCTCCCCAATTCTTAAAGTCTAGTTCCACCCCTAATTAAGGTTGTAGAAAAAGGGACAAAATGCAGAATACCTTTTGGCGCTGCAAGGCTTTCAGAGGGGATAAAGCCCATTTATACAAGGGATCATGGATAAACACCTGCAAAAAAAATCCAGCTTGTTATCATGAAATATAGAAGCAATACAATTTAATTTGAATGGTTTTTCAGCAAAGCAATTATACTTCAACTATAGTCAGTAATGCTTCTTTATTTGTTCGCATAACTGCGAGAGTTTCCTCACAACATCTTCTGAAAACCCCCTCTACTCCAGTAACCCCCATACCGTCAATTATATCTCTTGTCAATCTGAATGGAACCTAACAAATTTGGTCCAAAGAAGACATAGAACAATAAAAGTAGACATTAAAAATGATTGATAATGCAAACCAAGCTGGAAAGAAAATGCAAGGTCAGATACAAACTCGCTCTGGTGTCTTGAGCATCAAGCCTTGTTCAAAAGCAACACCAAGATCAATGTGAACAACTTCGGCAGTGGTTTGATCAATTAAGATATTCATGGAATGTCTGTCTCCAAGGCCAACAATATATCCCACCTGAAAGTTAAACCAAAACTTACCAACCACTGCAATATCGTAACATGAGACCTAAGTTACTTCACTAAGAAGAGATGCAACATATTTGCAGCATTACGAGGTGATTCCACTTAGAAAAATTAATCAAAATAAGCTTCCAGTAAACTATTCCATATCTTCAACCTTTAAGCATGTGAAGTGCAGTGTAGTCATGTTAAGATAACACAGTATACATATGTGGAATATTGTGGAAGTTACATGGCTAAAAAATGAATTCAAAAATTCGCATTCGAGGGGGCTAAAAGGATTTAAAGAAAAAAGAGAGACAAAAAGAAAATCCATTTTCAAAAAGATATGACACAGAGAATAATGTCAAAGAATGGATAAAATAAACTGACCATTGAACTAGCAGCCACACTGCGTGTGTATGCAAGTCTCTTCTCAAACCAGTCAGCTGGTTGCAAGAATCTCTCCAGAAAAAAGTGATGCATGACAGGTCTGCATTATGAGTCAACTGAGTTAAAAACTCAACAAAGCTTAAATATTTGGAAACTAGGTGTTTTTTTCCCAAAAATAAGGACAAACCTGAAGTTCTCACAAATTTCCTGGAATGCTTTACGCTTGTCTTTTTCCTGTTGAGTAGCATCGACAAATAAGAAATTTGGTCATAGTTGAATGGTAATCAATGCTCAGGCACGAGAAAGGATGCACTGTACTTTTTATTTTTTTAAATGCTAAATGATTATTATTATTATTTAATTTCTGACCAGTCATTTGACACTACATCTCACTTTTATTTGCTGAAACTAACAATAGTTACAGAAATCTTACATTCAATCACTTATTTGACATTAGGGTTTCAATGCAACAATTTAAACATTGGGGTTTTTAATTATATCTTCTTTACAAGAAAATGCAGTCTTCAAAAACCATTTTTTCCCCCTAATAATTTGCAGAATGTCCTTAAACTTAGTACAGATCCATGAGTGAATGGAGATAGAACTATTATATTTTGAAAAATCACAGAAACATGATACTTGCATTTGAAATGTGCTCTCTGCATTTGAGAAATGACCAGTCTCCGATTCCATAGCGACCATGGGCACCACCATTTTTCATGCTGAAAATTTAATAAGATGAGTAAAATTACTCGAACCATGATATAAAATCAGCAATCAAACTATACCTATGTGATATAACTAACCTTCCAATAAGATATTCTCCAAGGGGAAGAGTGCCATTAACCCATTCAAGAACACCAGCACTTGGAGTAAAAGGAATAACCTATTTCATGAACAACAATGTACTTGTTACAATTACAAAAACTAAATATTAACAATCATAATACTTTTCGACATAAAGCAGAAGAGATAATCACAAGGAATTAATTGCCATTACTATTATGGTACAGTTCATCAGCAACAAGCCACAAGATAATCAAAGTGAAGTCTGAAATAGCCAGAAGAATGGTTATGTTCATCCTGCAAATATTACCATCATACATCTTTATGATGGTAACTGGGTTAATGTGTTGACACTTCAGGACATTAAAATAAGGAAAAGAATATTTGAGAAACAAAATATGCAACATATCTGAATAATATTGTTCATGTACAGGAC
This sequence comes from Aleurites moluccanus, assembly GCA_948193065.1. Taxonomy (NCBI): domain Eukaryota; kingdom Viridiplantae; phylum Streptophyta; class Magnoliopsida; order Malpighiales; family Euphorbiaceae; genus Aleurites; species Aleurites moluccanus. The sequence continues at coordinate 63,518 of CANXYC010980549.1, forward strand.
TAATGTGTATGGATTATGAGGTCCTTGGCCAAAGCATGTTCTATAAATGATAATGACTTGAGACATACATGAAACCTCATGACGAGTATCAGTTCTTTCTCAATGAAATAAAGCCAACATAAAAATTAAATCAACAATATACTGAACAATACCTTGTATGTACGCACACCTAATCTTCTCTTCAATGTATCTCTATTATTCTGTAAAAATATGTTAACCAGGCCAAAGAATTGTTCCATAACCTGTAAGATATTTACAAGGACTCATCAAACATGTAAATGACATGTAATAATAATATCATATATAGTCCCAGAAGAAACATGCACGATCACCACTTGAGCACCTCAACTAGGGTAAGAGAACTCCCTGGCATTCAAACTCTACCAATAGATGCCAAAAGGAAATCAAAATGAAGGGATAATTTTGAATTCTTACAGCATCTTGTCTAAGGTCATCATTTCCAGATTTTGCTAGCTGTCGATATTTTTTACCATCAGAGCCAAGGCATTCAACCACTTTTGGGGCATTTATACCATTCATTACTCTGCACATTAGAAGCAATAGCATCAGGCATGTCAATTGTAGAAAAAAAAACAAAATAATAAGTAAATATGAAGGTGCTCTCAAGTCATGAAGACATACATAACTGAATCTGCTAATCCTCTGAAGTAAGGGAATGAACCTTTGTGATAATTACAACTACGATCAACTGGGAAACTAGCTGTCACTACAGGTACCTAAAGGCCAGAAAAAATTCCGAAGAGAATAATATAATACTAATGAGAAATTAAAGTAGTAAACAAGTTTTCAACCAAGAACAAGGAGCATGTGCAGCTTCTCAATAAGTATATCATGTTGCCAGCAACAGTTTTAACTTTCAAGTGAAGTACAGAAATCAAATGATAGTGCCATGTGGACTCACAAGTTCTAGCTGCCGAACACTGCGGATTTCTCTTGGTAGTGCCACCCTTTTGTTGGTATCCTGCAAGACATGAGGATTAAGTAATTGTTTGACATCAGCAGCTGTCCCTCCCCTTTACCATTTTTACACCCTTTCAGTAGAATTACTGTCTGTAAAGTATCTTAATGTGTGTAAAGTATCTTAATAGTACAAATTTGGATGATGGGTGCTACATATGCTCTTATCTTCAAAAAGCAATAACAAACCTCTCTCCTTGTTTCAAGTTCTGCAAGCTTGATATAGATCTCAACCATTTGTCTCATCTACATGGATAACAAAAGTAGACCAGTGTTCAAAAAGAAACATTGATACAAGAACAAGATTCTGAAAGAGCATAATGAAAAGAACTCTTTGTACTACTTGGTCAATAACAGCTCCATGATATGATGATAGCTCATCTAGAAGGTTTCTAGCTGAAATTATTTTATCCATATCCACCACAAATGAGTTTCGACTCCGCTGTTTGTCTTTGATACGGTCACCATTTGCCAAAGCTAGAAGCTAGCAACAAAAGAGAGTTAAAATGTACAATGTAGAAAAGTGATACGTGTAACAAATGAGGTTCACCCAAGTTCACTCGGATCAAAACCAAATTCATTCATTGCATGTTCATCTATGATAGTGAAAAAATTTCATGTTTCTGGTCTCCATTTCATTTCAACAGCAGCAACTTCAAAATCCTCTAGTTTAGATGGGATGAATAGAAAATTATATGCCGAGCAATTTCTTTCTGTTGGGAAAAGTATCACTTCAAATAATGATAAAATATATAAAAGGCTTATAAGTGAGTGGATGTTGGATCTAGCACAAGTCAATTAGTTTTGTGCAAGTGGGTTCCAACACTTGTCTACTTATAAACCCACTTGTGTACGAGCCCGTGGACTTTTAATATGATATCAGAGCTTCACACCCAAACGGGTTAGATCTTGGGACTCATGTTTAAACCCTCGTCGTTGGACTGATAATGATGCCAGTCCGGACCGAAACTGAAGAAGAGATGTCAGCCGGTCCATTTGTGAGTAAGTGTCAACTGGCTTATTAATGTTAGGCCATAGGTCATGCTTGATTGCACTTGAGATGATGTATTGGGAAAAGTATCACACATCGAATAATGATAAAATATATAAAAGACTTATAAATGAGTGGATGTTAGACCTAGCACAAGCCAATTGGTTTTGTGCAAGTAGGTTTCAATACTTGCCTACTTATAAGCCCACTTGTATACAGATCCATGGACTTTCAATACTTTTCATTAAATTGGACCAGTCAGAAATTCAACCTTTGCTGTTGCATACCTGAAAAATTGTATGGTATGGATGATCAATGGCCATTTTCTTCACAAGGGAAACCAAAGCAAACTGCATAATTCAAAATACAGAATTAGAAACTCCAACTTTAAAAGAAGAGGGTAAGAAGTTAAAAACCGAAAATTGAAAACCTGAAAATTATGAGGTCCCACACTATCCCTTGAGCTCCCCATTCTTGAAGCAATTTGATAAGCTAATGGGACAAATTTATATGATTGAACCTGCAAGCAAGTTTAGAAGGGATCAAAGACCTATCCAAAATAAGAGAAAACAGTTGCAAATGAATGTTTAATAGAAATTTTCAGAAATGGAATTCAAACTAGAGCTCCCATTGAGTCATTGATTATTACCTCATAGATAGTGTTAAGCATGTTATTGATGACATTTTGTCTAGAAGAGAGACTGAACCACAGGGAAACAAGTCGAAAAACCTGAAAGCATATAAATTTGATTGTCAATGGCTTTTTGAAACCCATGAATGATAACAACATACTTTTCCTAAAAAGAATGCAGTATATAATATGGAAGTTCATTTGCTAGCATGATTCTTATAATTGATTTGACGAATGAAAATGAAATAGGACAAACATTCTATGCCACAAGCCAGTAACATTTAGATTAAAGTTTAGATTTATTAGAAGTGCTGCTATGTAAATTTGGCACGAGAGGACTTCCGTTTCAGTAATAACTATTATTCATCATCAGACGATAATTACAAATCAGCTCACAGCCCTCTGTAACTAGTGCAAGTATATTTTCTTTTTGTTCTTTTAGTCAAACAGAGGAACAGCATAATAAGTACATACCACCCGTACGTCATATTTATCACCTATGACCAGACAACGCTTGTATCCCTCCAACGCCAGGCTGAGAAAATTGTCCCGGTCATCCTGAGAGGTCAAAGAAATGTCATTAAAACAATCATCTGAATCTATTATGTATAACATGCAACACTTCAACATTAATCAGAAGTTGAATAGCTCAACAAGAACTCCATGTGCATTTCAACCAAAAGAAAAAAAATCCATGGTTCTACTATCAGGTTTCCAATTTCAATGGTCAATGATGCATGTACATGTGGTGCATTTACAAGGATCAGTGGTTTTCAATAGCTCTTCCAGTCATAATATAGTCTCGTCAGAATACACTAAAAAAAGATAATCTCATGTCATACTTAGCAGTTCCTGAAATGGAAAAAACAGCACAGATACCTGAAGTTTTTCAGCCTCTTCCTGATCCATTGTAAGTTGTTTCTGCAACTCTTGTATCTTTACCGAATAGTCAGTCTTGTCCCCCTAAAAATATCAGATCTAAAGTTTTATCACACTGGCAAAGCACATGCAAAGAGGACTGGGAGTTGGATCCAAGATTCAGATATACCTTTGCAGAACTTTTAAGCCGCCTAATAAGTGCCTCCAACTCATTGGTCTGCAAAAATCAACATGCATATGAAACTACTAAAAATAACTCTCTCTCTGTGTGTGTGTGTGTGTGTGTGAATGTGATACCTTGTGTTTCCTTAAACGCATTGCAGCTTGCCATTCACTAGAAGTTAGCCTTTCCTCATAGGACCTAAATAAAGCATCAGCATAGTGTGCAAGATTAAAATGAGTTTGGCTTTGTCTTTCTATAGCTTTTTTGTGAGTCAACTTCTGATCCTCAGCCAGGGAAACTGCTGGTTTTAGATACTTCTCTAAAATAGTTCTCGAGCTGCAATCGTCCAACATGACATGAAAAATTAGAATTTGTAATATACATACATAGTAAACAGAAGTAATTTGCTGAAGTTAAAGATACAACTTGCTAGATCTAGTTTCTGCCAGCCACTTTCCGACTAAGCGATATACATCTGAAGCTTCTTCATTTGAATGACAATTTTGTGAGATATATTTTGCAAGGTTAATGGCCATCTCATGCTGACCTTCGGCACGCAATAACTTTGCTTCTTCAAGCTGCCATTGTTTAAATTGTTATAGTAAAGTTTGTATCGGTCATCACATAACATCTCAGGAACATATATGACCAAATATAGTAGATTTGAGGTATAAGAAGTCGACAAAAATGAACCATCTACAAAAACAAAGTAAGTGACCAGAAGACTAGATACGGACAGACCTATTTAAAGACATAGAAGAAAGTTCTAGCACAGTAACCATGGCAGGAAAAAAAATACTACATATGATTTATCATGTCTGGAAAGATAAAATCAATAGCATACAGTACAAGGACTTGTAAGAAAAGCAGAGTACTTGAATTCATATGCATGCCATTATGTTCACCTAAGAAAAAGAAAATATGATGGAGGTACAATATTTGGTAGAAAGAACAGAGTTCATAAATTGCTTGGGTTTTCATATGAACTTTCAGAAAAAAGAAAATTTTCAAATTTAATTGATTAAATGAATAAAATTACAGACCGCCGAAAAGCACAGGCATTTGGGATTCATGGTAATTCTTGATGGCATCAGAGTAAGAGGTCCAGAGTTCAAACACATTCACCTCCACGTTATGATTAGAAGTTTTCATAAAGTGAACTCTTGGGCTCACATGTGACATGGTGTTAGACAAATGATTAAATGAATAAAAGTATACACTACTCACGAGTAATTTTAGGATTGCAGAAAAATCACTATTTCATTTCATTCTATATAATAAAAGATATATTAGTCTTAAACAAACCCGGGAGATGATAATGTAAGTTCAGTTAATTGTTCTGAAAAAATATTCGTGCCACCAGACATCACAGTAAGCGAATTTTCAGATATATGAGGAAAGCACTATGGTTTAACCTAGGCAATATACCAACCACTCCACATTCCCCAAAACTTAAAAAATAAAAAATGGGACAAAAGAGGCTGTCTAAGCTAAGCCTTTTTAAAGAAACATACTAGATATTCCTATAATAAAAGAAAAAGAGAAGTAAACTTTTTGTACCCTTCCAAGCCAATATAAAGATGATTGTTGTTCCCCAGAGCCAGCAGAAAGAAACTTAAACTCATGCAAAACTGAAGCAGCTTGAGAAAACCTAGAACCCTGTCAATCGTGGGTGGAACAAAGCAAAAAATCAGAATGGTAGTAAACCTATATTTCAAGGTATTGAGAAATGTTATGTTACCTTACGAAGAGTGGCCGTAGATTGCAAAAGATGTTGCACAGAACACTCATTACAACCCAAGATCTGAAGTAGAACTCGCCTGAATGCTATGAATGGTTCTAACAAATTCATATGCAGCTGTGTCCGTTCCAAAATGTTGCTCCAATCCATATTCAACCATGACAACTAGATACAAATTCAAAAACATGCATTAGATGCTCTTTCTTTATTTTTGTATTTCGGTGAGAAATTTGTATTTTGAATTCTGTTAGAGAAGCTTGCTGTAATAGCAGGCTTGAAAGTGGGGTTAGGTAGAAAGTGTATCTTTCTTGTTAGTTAGAAAAAGCTGATTACGGGTTACATTGAGCAAAGTAGAGTATGGCCGAGGTCTGGGCGATTAAGGACCACTCTATTGTACTTGAAGCTATGTGGATTTTCAACTATATAAGAGTTAGAACAAATGAATGAAAAGCAGCTCTTTGAAGGTTCATTTTACAGAACCTCTCACTGAGTCTGAGTGTGTGCTGTGTTTGTGAGTGTTCTGCCCTTCTAATTCCAATAGAGGCATTCAATGAACTCCCAGAAGCAAATGCAAACAGCATCAGCAAATGATTTTTACAAAATATTTTAGTCTGGGGACTATTAAGACAAAAATGTAAAGTATGATCTTGTAGCATAGATAAAATTTATAACAAATTAAGACGAGGATGATCAAGTTTGAGAGCCTTCCATAGAGCATGGTAAAGGTCCAGTACTGTGAACAGCACCCATGAAACAGTAGCTTCAAGGATTTTACAGGATGCTTCATTGTAATTGCTGGTGAGATGGATGAGGGTTTCAAAAGAAAAGATTTCTAGGGTTCAAATGAGTAGAAACCAGAGCCAGAATAGCTTCACATTTGGAATTTCTTAAGCTTCAAACTAAAGGTTCCATCAGTATCTCCCTCAGAGTTGGGGAGAAAAAAAAACCCTAAAATGTTTCTCAATTCAAGAGACAATAATAGGAATCATGAACTCACCTATTAAAACAAAATTTTCAAAATTTCTTGACTTAAAATATAAATATATACATATATCTACTTACAGAAATATGTATATATCTGTGACTGTGACTGTCATATACACATACACACATCTAAAAAAAAGAAAAAAAAAGCATCATTGTTTCAAAATATTTTGATTGATTCATAAACACCACGTTGAATTCAGTGCAAGATATCTTAGCCATTTAAGTTGCTCTTTCTGTGAGCTGCTAGCAGTCTGCGATGCCAGAACTGGCAGTCCCAGTTCCAGAAATGCTGGAACAAGGACTGAACTGGTCGGACCAATCCGGTTCCAATCTCAGTTCCGGCCACATAGTTCCAGGTCAGAACAAACCCATGCCCCAGGCTAGCACCGCCCTTGTTTATAAATGAATTTTATTCTTGATTGTAAGTACATACAGCAAGAATCAGTGTCCTCCTGGGGTTTTGACATCAGAATACCTACAAGCACAAGCTTTTCTCCCCTATAAAACATCATCTCCTACAGGCAAGAGATTGTACAATTAAACTAGATGTTTATCATTGCTATGCTTGGAAACATGTTCTTTTCATAACAAATTGGAGACATGGACACATATTGATAAATCCTATATGAGAATTACTTGTGAATTACACAATTGCAAAACAAGAAGATTATTTTCAGTCAATAGATGAATACCTGCTCCATGGCAGGTAATACAGGTTCTGAAAAAATTTGCTGCTGCTTAGGATACAATTCTTTCACTTCACATGGAGATGATGTCCAACGTATGAGCCATGCCATGTCAAGATGATAAAGAATCTGCACAAGAGTACGATTTGGAACTTTATATGTGCTATAGAAGAAAATTTAGCTTCTAGCACCTCATGTATCACCAAAATGCAATGTGTAGTAGTAAGTAGCCACCAATAAACTCCCTTCCTCCCCCACACCCTCCTTCCTTTTGCAGAACAATGGACCTTCCAAATGTTAGTCAGATACTGAGATTAACTAGAATTACTGAATCTTACTGGAGATAATAAAAATAGGAACTGCAATTGGCAGCACTGAACCAAACAAGAACATAATTGGAACTAATAAAAAACACTAAAACAGCATATTGACAGGAATAATAGCTATGATCAGACAAAGAAAGGGGGAGAAGAACTAAATCTTTTAACTAAAGTCAAAAGAGTAAGAGCTAATGCATCATTCTTTATCTGTAGAGGTATGCATACAATTAAGAAGCAATGCATGATATGAGACATTAAGTACCTGAAGTTTGATTATTGTTGAATAGATGTATTCAGTGCTCTCCTCACTTGCACAAGAAACAGACCACACAAGTTCCTAATACATATAGAACATCAGGAAATCCTGCATAATCAGAAGCCTGTCCTTGAAAATAAATTTGATAAAAGAAATTACCTGCTTTGAACCATTCAGTTTTCTGTGAAATTCATCAAAATCTCCCTCTTGCAGTGCCCTCAAACAACTAAAATTCCAAGCCAGTGAAGATGAGAAGATGAGGTAAGATATTAGATTTTAAAAGAGTATTCATACCAATAAATATCCAGAATAAAAAAAAATATAAATGTCGTACTGTGAAATGCAGTGCCAAAACTATGAAGCCATTTATTATCATACCTTTCCATGCCAACAACCTCAATTTATTCTTGATAACTGATAAAAAATACTTCACCCATTATTTATTTATATACAATAAACTATTCATTTGTATCAAAAGGTCCATTGCTAAACAGTGTTCACATTAACAATATATTCTTAAATACCTGAAAGATGTATTGCTTTGTTCAGATTCTCATTTTCTCACATTTTCTGGCATCATTGAATTGAGTTAAAGATCAAACACATCTTAATGATGTCTAAATTGGTGTGCTATAAATTCCCATGTCTACAAAACCAGTTTAATTTCATTTTGAAATTCTAGCCAAGTCTTAGTGATTTTAAAAAAATAGAAATTCATTTTCTATTCTGATTTCTGGAAATAATTAACTTGGTTTCAGTCAAATATATTGACTCGTATGCACCATACTTACATGAAAAGCTAAGGCAGTACTTCAAAATTGTCTAACAAAAATAGGAAGGGTTATATATGCTCCAACTAACACCGAATATATTTAATTTCAGGGGAAAATAAAAAAAAAAAAAAAGTACCTTGTGATTTTCTGGTTTTACACTTAAAGATCCATGGTTTTTTCATGAAACTTCAATACCCTATGGTTATTGTCATTAGCATTTTTTGGCCCACATCCCTTAACACCACTAGAATTTGCTGATGTGACATAAACTATCAATTAAAAAATAGTTTTTACAGACATGAAATCCAACTAAGCATTTGTGGGGCCATTATAATTTAAAATTAAAATTTTAATCAATTTTCAACACAATAAATTGAAATTCTAAGAGAGAAAAAAGGAAGAAAACTTAAAAAATACAAAGTTTCAGAGATCAAAATTGAAATTTTCTTGTTCAACTGGAGGCCAGTAGCCTGAGACATTGCTTGTTCAACTCTGGATTTATATCTGAAACAACGCACGTAACACCACAGTTCAGTAACACCACTTCATCTTAAGCCCAGCTTTGCAAGATTGAACTCTTCGTTGTTATCACTGATTATCCAAATCTTGTTGCACTTGACTAATGACAAACAATGCCTCCAGCTCTCCATCCTCATCATCAACAAGCCATCTGTACTTGTGTGGTAGCCATTGTCCAAGAATGGAGATCCAGGTGGAATTGATTAAATCATGGCAAGCTATTTTGAAATCCAAAAAAAATCTAGAAAATGCTTTCTTTTAGCCATAATTGGATCTATCAGAGATTTGTGGAATAAAACCAAAAAATTAAATTTAGATGTTTTTCCTTGATTTGTGCCTTTTAACTTTTGTACAGATTTTCTTAAAACCAAAAGTGGAATTTGATATTCCATGAGTGAGTGCGAGATATAAAAGGAGAGGGAAGGAGATTGTTCTTCCTTTTTCTAATTTTTCACTATTTTTATTTCTATGCTTTTCTTTCCTTTTTTCTTTTTTAATGTACATACACTATTTTTGTGATTGAGATGATTTTTTTTAAGGGGTCAAGATTTGAATTTTGTTAATTCTATTTTTTAAATTTGTTCTCCTTCACTTCTGAAATTGATTCTATTTTTTTAAGTTGTGCTCACAAATGCTTAGTTGGATTTTATGTCTACAAAAATAATAGCTTTCAACTGATGGTTTGGACCAAAAATGTTAATGGCAACAACCATAGGGTACCCAAAAAAAATCCACATGCCTTTAAATGTAAAACCCGTAACCACATGGTACTTTCTCATACTTTCCCCTTTAATTTATATCAAATTACCTGTGTAAATTTTCGTTGAAATGATCAAGTTTAACATTTTGAGATGAAGGAGAATTGCCTCCATGGACAAGCAAGGAGAAATCCCAGTTTCCTGTACGCCAAGCAGCCTCAAACTGCAAATAGAGGCCAAAATGAATCAAGGAAAATGATAAAGAAAGCAAATCAGCTACAAGGAAAAAGATAATTGCATTCTCAATTAATTAGCCACCCTGCCATACTTTCTCCAAGACTTTTTGAGTTATAGCAGGTTGGTCTTGCAAATAGGAGGAGGCTAGTTGTCCTTGTTCAGTTAAATAGAATAAAGTGATAAGATGCAAATATGACTCTCAAGTTTACACTGGAGAGCACATTGCCCCTTTTCCTTTCTGGAAGTTCAAACGAAACCCTAACATTATCAAAATTTTAAAACGCGCTCCCTCTCTATTTGGGTCCGTTGATAAATTATAATTTAATTCCTAAAATCTTATCAAATTAAAAAAAAAAATTTAAATTAAATATGCAAAAAAATTAAAAAATTAAATAAAAAATAATTATTTTATTTAATTAAAATTAAAATAAAGATTATTTTTAATTAAAATAACTTTTTATTTAATTTTTTACTTTTCTAAAATTACAAATAAATAATATTAAATTTTATTTAATTAAAATAATTACTTTATATTTAATTATTTAATTTATTTTCTTATTTTTTATATATTCAAAAATTATTTTTTATATATTTAGTTAATTTTTTTTTTTATATATTTAATTAAAATTAAAATAATTAAAAAAAATAATTTTATCTTCTTCTGTTTTTTATATATATATAAGACACTTTTGATCATTTTACAAAAATTTAATGAAAAAATAAAATAGACGAACTGACCAAATTCATTGATGAAATCAAAGTACAAGAATTAATTACACTTCTTCCTTTAAATACCCTCATCTTCTCTTTTTTTTTTTTATATATATATTTTCTTACTTTTTTATTTAATTAAAATTAAAATATTAAAAATATATATGAATATTTTTCTATATTAAATATGCATCCATAATTTTTTTTTTGTATAGTTTTCATTTAAAATTAAAATAAATAAAATTCTTTTTATTTAATTATTTAATTTATTTTCTTATTTTTTATATATTTGAATAAAAAATTATTTCTTTGCATATTTAAATAAAATTAAAACAATTAAAATATATTTTTTTTCTTCATTTTTTATATATACAAGACCCGTTTGGTCATTTTATCTATTTTTAATTATTTTAATTTTAATTAAATATAAAAAAATAATTTTTTAATCAAATATATAAAAAATAAGAAAATAAATTAAATAATTAAGTACAAAGTACTTATTTTATTTAATTAAAAATTAATTTTATTTATTTTAATTTTAAATTAAAATATACAAAAATAAAAAAAATATGTTTCATACAGAGAAATATTCATATATATTTTTAAATATTTTAATTTTAATTAAATTAAAAAAGCAAGAAAATATAGAAAAAAAGGAGAGAAGATGAGAGTACTTTAGAGATGTGGGTATTTAAAGGAAGAAACGTAGTTAGTCATTGTATTTTGATTCCAGTAATGAACTTGGTCATTTCATCTACTTTTTTTTATTTTTTCATTAAATTTTAATAAAATGACTAAAAGTACATTATATATATATATATATATATATATATATAATAAGAGAAAAAAATAATTTATTTTTAATTACTTTAATTTTAATTAAATATAAAAAAATAATTTTTAATTAAAATATATAAAAATAAGAAAATAAATTAAATAATTAGATATAAAGTAATTATTTTAATTAAATAATAAGTAATTTTATTTATTTTAATTTTAGAATAGTAAATAATTAAATAAAAAGTAATTTTAATTAAAAATAATCTTTATTTTAATTTTAATTAAATAAAATAATTATTTTTTATTTAATTATTTAATTTATTTTTTTGTTTTTTGCATATTTAATTTAAAAATTATTTTTTTAATTAAATCAAACTTTAGAAATTAAATTATAATTTGCCAACAAACCCTAACAAAAAGAGGTGACGTTTTTTAAGGTTGTGATAACGTTATGGGTTTATTTGATCCTTCAAAAAGGAAAAGGGGCAATATGCTTTTCAGAGTAAACATGAGGATCATATTTGCACCTTATTCCTAGAATAAAGGGCAAACCTGCAACTCTGTAAACTCTAAATCATGCTGAAACTGGCCCTTTCGAGAAGTCAATCCCTGGCAATACAAATCTAGCACATGTGTGCATCCAATTTGTTGAAGAGATCTAATCAGACCTTTGTAAGGTTTTCTTTGCCTCATCTCATCTTTTGATGCAGAGGAGAATAAATGGGCAGCTGGTTGGTTATGCTCCACTCGTAAAGTTCCAGATCCATCATTTGGTTGTAGCATTGTATTTGAACGAACTTGCAAGTCATAGTATTCTAGGGCCTTGCTCCAGTTCCCCTCATGCTCAAAGGTAACAACTTGGGATGTCAACTGTTTTATCAATGCCACAAAACAAAAATCTTAGATGATGTTTGCAACACCTCGTATATTTGACAGAGAACTACAAAGATAAATAAAAAAATTGAACATGATATGCAATCTTACTTATGATGTATTCCATGGACTGCAGTCAGTGGCACCTGTTCATGACTGCTAGTCCGAATAAATTTTAGCCTTTTTGCATTGGAAAATATAATTAAAGAATGAGAGTCAACATTTAAATTCCAATAGTCAGTTCAAGTGCATAGCTTAAGTACTCCAATAGTCAATTCAAGGGCATAGCTCAAGTTATAAAAGTATAGTATTTTTTCATAGTTCTTTTAAAGATTTTCATTAATAAAAAGCACAGGTAAAAAATTAAATGGTGAAACCCCTCGAATCAAGCAGCATATTAAGCAACCGCATACCCCTGCCAGCATGTGCATGGGCATGGTGCACCTGATTAGGCACAAGGCTGGCCTTTTCCCCTCCTTCCTTCATCTATTGGGAAATTTTTAAATGAACAATTTCAATAAAATCTATCAACTTTTTATTCCAATCTCTTCTATTCTCTTTCTCAGAGCTACATGTTTGAGTCAACATGCTCAGCTGGTCTAGAAAATATAGGAACAATAGTCTGAAGTAAACGGTTTCCATTTGTGGTCCTCCATTCCATCTCCTTCTCCCATCTCCTTCTCCCCTCTCCCTCCCTCTCTCTCTCCCTCTTTCTCTGCGCAGTGCCCAAATCATTATGTACATATAAATGGTGCCGCAGATCTAAGATGTCTGCACAATGACCTAAAGTGCAGGGCTGGCATTCTGCTCTCTCTCCCTCTCTCTCTCTCTCACACACACACACACACAAGAACATCAAAGTCAGATGGCATAATCACTCCTGAAGCATATGTTTATAGTGAAATTTACAGACAAACATCAAAACACAAAATATATCAATATTAGGTGAACAAAACCACCAAGTACTAAAATTACCACAAAATACAAACCTGGTGTAACTGGATGATACCATATAAGCTGTCAGGTTCGTTGATTTGAGTGACAGCTGAGACAAGTACTTCAATGTAATCTGGCAACTGATGAGAAGCAAAACTTGGAAAGATAAGTAAATATGGCCACAATAATTATTTTCCTTATGAAACCAACAAATGCAGTGATGACAATGAACTTAGCACTTAATTATACTGAATGATAGACAATATGGATCCACAATAATCCACTAATTGCTCTACAACAATTACAAAGGAAAAGGGACAGATCCTAGAAGCGATGAAATTAGTTCAATAAATCCTGAATAACACTGTTAGAAGATAAGGCACATAATTCTGACTTACCACCTCAAGATGGGAGAAATCTGGATTTCCTAGGGTGAGGCTATTGAAATTTTCTTCACACCAATACTCCACATACATCACAGAGGTGAAGTATGAGCCACATATCTATAAAACATATACATCCATGTGAGAGAACTTTCTAAAAAATGTGACGTGTGCTTGAAAACTACAAAATTTTAACCAAAACAAAAAAGAGAAAACATGTGGAGAATATGAAACTCACAACTGCTGACTTAGCAACAAGAAGGTAATCAAGGGCTAGCCAATAAACCTGCCAAAAATTTGTATCAGAGAACTATTAAGGGGCCAACAAAATTCAATGCATCTCAAACTAAATTCACCAAATCACATTCCCAACCAACTGGTGTCAATTGCATAAATTTGTACTCACTTGCAGCTCTACCTTACGTCCTCTTTATTCCCATTTTTTGGATATACTCAACAACAAAACCGCATAATGCATTAAAAGTTTTTCCTTATTAAATCATTGATATAAACTTCTAACTTGGATACTTAATATAGCACTAAAATCTTTTACCACAGCGGTGAACTCTAGCTAGGATCTTTTTTTTCAAAAGAAAAAAGTTCTTTTGTCCCTGAATCTTGCCTTATAAGCTCAAGCCAAAAGGCAAAGCTTCTATTTTTTCACAAACTTGAAAGAAACAGATTGCTAGGAAAATTCTACAGCATGATCCAAAAGAACATAAATCACATAAAATTACAACAGTTAATTAAATGCACATCCAAAAACCAGACCTTCTCCCATGAAGATGTTGACATTGCCATTAAACTTGATGCAGTAATTGAATCTCTGGCCTTTGCAGTGGTGGAACGGGGTTTTAAGCCATAACTAGAAGACTTAACATACTGCAAAACCACATCACAAACACCATAAATCATCGAATTCCTATTAATAATAAAACAAATAAGTAAGCCCACCATCATCGAACTAGCAGAACTGTTATTATCTGTTAACTTTCAACACAGTTATAGTTCTTCATCTAAAAGAATTAATATAATATAATCTATGTTTCCAACATGAGTCTTGAGTTATTAAGCACCAGTAAAAAGGCTGATCACAACTGCCTCGCCATTCAACAACCCAACATGGAAATCAACTTTTGGCATACGCTAATGGAGCTTTATCCAACACATTTTGCATGTACTTTATCCAATTCATCCTTAAGCATCATATATAATTATGAATGAAGACCAATTTCTCCATTCATTTTAAACTTCAAAAGGCCATAAATCAGAAATTATCTTCCAGTGTGCTTCAACCTCAATAAAACACAGGAAATTCTCTCTTAAATAGTTACTCTCTCTTTCATCCTCCATTTAATCACCCAAAGGACATTTCAGTAGAAGTTATTAGTACCTACAATAATTTAAAAAATATACATATGTTGCATAGGGATGAAGTAGTGTCTCTCAGAATCATTCTCAGAAGGGAAAAAAAAGTGAAAAATCATAAAACTGAATCACAACCAATTTCAAAGTGTATCTAGTAAAACAAACAAGGAATATTTGATGCACTTGCCTTGGAACTTTCTCGCTTTGATGGTACAAAAGAAGATCTTTCCAAGACAAAACATAACTGAAGTTTGTTAAGTGCATTCAAGAAGACTTGGATGGATTTTATCAACTTATTAGACTCTGTTAATATATGCTCCTGCACCTGCACGTCAATGAAATCATTAAACAACAATTCATTGCACAACATACTGCAGATAACAGCAACAATAACGTGGCAGATTTTGAAAATAATAATATTCACACAACAATATCACCACAACCAATTCCAAGCCAATAAATTATTTAACTTTTACTCTTTTCCTACAGTTTTTTGACAAGCTACATTTGACATTTTACTTTAGATTGAAAGAAAAAAAAAATCCTCAAAAGTACACCAATTAAATGGTAACAAAAAACTTTCATAAATTTATAGAAAATATTTAAGAAAAATAGTACCACTTCAACTAAAAGTTATAAACTAAAAGAGGAAGAAAAACACAAAGGATCATCCAAGAAATGCATATAGGACAATGAAAAACAAGGCTTTACACCCAACTACTTCAATCTTATAACAGACCTTTGTTTTGAAATCAGTTAGCATCTAAAACTATGCATTCAGACAAGTGACATTCTTCACCTTTACTCATTTTCTTGCTTCAGTTACTCTTGTTATAGCACCAAGTGAATCAAACAGCTCTTTTTATAGCATGCCTACAGTATTGTAGGATTCCTAATAATGTTTTACCCCCTGTATCTTTTCCAAACAATAGGAATACATAAAAGTTTACAAGGCTAAGTCCACAGTCACCAAAATATATAAATCAATTCTTTTTAAGAACTATATCTGAGCTTCTGCCCCAAAAGCAAAAGACTAATAAATGAGGCAAGTAAAATGAGATAATGCACGGTATCTTTAATTAGGAACTCTTAAATTTTGAGATTAGCAGAAACCCATTAATGAACAACAAGTGAAATGACAATTCAATGAGAAGTGGAACTTTTGAACAAAACATCAATAACGCTACCTGAAAAGATATTAATTTGTGAAGGTTACTGTCCAAATTCTTCCTTCCAGCTAGATCTACAATAACACTTGGCAGTAGAAGCTCAGCAACTTCCGATTTCAACAACACAATATCTTGACATAACCTAAAGATATGATAACATAATGAGATCCAATATGAAAAATTAAATTTACAAATTCTTAAAAAGGCATTTAAATATGTGAATATAGAACCTCAGAATGACATCGTTGCTGTAGCCAATCAGTGAGCACACAAGAGGGCAAATCCACATCTCAAACGTTTTGTTAGAAGTTTCCCATATAGTAGACTCCTCTAGTGGAATTGCTTCGGCTAAGAATAACAAAAAAAATTAATTTTATATTTGATGGCCAATAATACATAGCAAGTCCAACAATAATAGCAATAACTCTATGTATAATATTATAATAATATATAAGATGGAGATAATTGCATAATTCATGAACCAATATGCACGCCAAAATCTTTTAATAGAAAATTTTCAGGTTCCAGAATATCAGCAATTTACCTCTAAACCTCCTCTCCAGATCCAGAAGAAACTTATCCACCAGCTCAACATTGACACCCTTGGAGTGAATCTGCAAGAAAGGCATGTATAGCATTTATCTCCCACGCTAGTGATCATTATTCTTAGTTAAATTCCTTTTCTTATCAAGAAAAAAAAAGTGTCCAAAATAAAAAGATGGGGGTCTGTGCACATGAGTAGTTTATTTCCTTGCAGAACCAACTTTCATTTACTACAGTATATAAAACATAATATCAAACAAATGTAAGTAAGAATACAGCTGCCAACAGACAGTCTGTTAGGCAAAAACACAATGGCGATAAGAAGGCAGAAAAAAAAGCCAAACCTCTACTTACAAGTGATAGTGATCTACCCTAAACATGAAAAGTGATGGTCAATATTAGTTGTATTTTTCCTGTACGATTATTATTATCACTATAATTTTGTTTAATAAGAAAGGAAATGTACTTGAAAAAGCAAGAAAAGAGAATGAATACACCTTGGAAATCACCGACGTGCAAAAAAGTATGGAGAGTCAGTGTCCGTCACCGACACTCTTCGATACGCTCTCGACATGCAGTCAAC
Source organism: Aleurites moluccanus (assembly GCA_948193065.1). NCBI lineage: Eukaryota > Viridiplantae > Streptophyta > Magnoliopsida > Malpighiales > Euphorbiaceae > Aleurites > Aleurites moluccanus. The sequence goes on from CANXYC010980549.1 coordinate 80,723, forward strand.
GATTTTCGACACATTGACTAATTCGACATGCGTATTAAATCGTATACGACACGATCAAATGGCAATTTTGTAAATAACCTTAAAATCCCTAACCCAACTTGTTGCCAATTTTGTAAATAAACCTAAAATCCCTAACTCAATTCGCTAAAAGCCTCCCGATCTTCGCCTTCGCCTTCACTTCGTGTATCTAGGTTAGTCTTTTTTTTTTTTATTTCTTGTTTCTCTTCTTCTTCTTCTTCTTCTTGTTTCTATTTTCTTGTTTCTCTTTTGTTGTGATTGTGAGTGTTTTTTGGTTTCTAATTTCTTATTCTGGGTTGCTGCTAGAGTTTGATTTTGTATATAAATCCCTTTTGTTGTTATCTAGCTTCTAAAGGTTGACCCTTTAGTTCAATTGAGTCTAGCCCCCCCTAAGATGAGAATTTTGTTTTGTTACCATATTAGCTGTTAGCCATTTTAGCTGTTAGCTGTAGTTTAATTAGGCAGGTTTTTCTAATTTTCTTTCCTTTTATGAGAAATAGGTATGCGTCTTTTCTATTTTATCTTATTAATGTGCTTATTTGTTTTTATCTGATAACATTTGGGAATATGATTACGAAAGCCTAGATAATAAATTTTATGTTGTAATAGAAACTTTTATTAACACTTGATAATAAAATTATATTAATTGATCATATGCTTGTTGGTTTTTGTCAATTGCACTTCTAGCCAAACTTATGGATATTTTGTTTTGTTTGCTTCTTATTAATGTGATGGAATCATGGAAATAGCTTATTTCTTTGATTTTTTGTTGAATTGATGAAAATATTTGTTATTAAATTGATGGATATAGTTTGTTTTATTTGATTTTTTTGTTAAATTAATAAATATGAATGATAATATATAATGTATATCTTAAAAATATTATTTAATATTCAAAAATGTCCCAACATGTTGAAATTTAAATTTTTTGAGAATTAACGTATCAGAGTATCGTATTGTGTCACATCACATGTCGCGTGTTGCGTGTCAGTGCTTCGTAGAATACACCATGGAGGACAAGGAATCCTATAAACTCAAAACACAACTGCAAACAGGAACATTCAAAAAAAAAATGTAATGCCTCCAATCAAGTTGGATAATATTCAAAGAGAACTCTAAAAACCCCAGAAGGACAAGCCCACAAAAGAGCCAAAAACATCACCTAGTCCTACAACCTGCAAGCATTTCCAAATCCAAATTTGCTTCCCGCTTCAACTTGTTCAAAATTTTCTAATCCGAAACTCAAGACTCTGAACATAACTCATGATGCAGAAAATATGGGAACCAAGAAACAGCAAGTTTAAAAACTTGAGAAAGAGTCCAAATCTCAAAAAATGCTCATTCAGAAATCATTCAACATTGTAGCCCTTATAGACCCTTTTAAAGTGGTAGGACATCCTACTACCATGAGATTTCCCTGTTGCTGTACCGAACTGATGGACATATTTTCTTCCATATCACTAGTTAATTGAATGAAACTACTACTTCAGTTGAACAATATGATTATCACAAAATAAACATTATGGAGAATAAGCTTACCTCAATAAGAGATCTTTCATAGCAATCAAAAGATAATATAGCTCTTTGGCCCCTTTCAGTTGAAAGTATTCCCTGTTTTAGAACAAGAAACATATAAGAACCTACTTCAATTCCTTTTGAATGCTTCCCATTTGAAGCTGTAACATGTTTTTGTGCTTTCAATAAATATAGTTACTTGTTAAGAAAATGCGAAGCTTGAAAGTAAAAATTGAGGCACAAAAGAAATTTTAATAGAAACAATCAACCAGGGGGGAACATTTAACATGTACAGTTATAAGATTAAACAGGCACATTACTGATTTCATACACACACAAAAAAAACCAATATGGTTAAATAAAGAAGGGGTAAAGGCAAGAAAGAGAAGAAATTGATCACGAGGAAAAAAACAATTTCATACTGAAAATAAAAAATATCAATAAGCATGATTTTTAGATATCTACAAGGAAAATCAGCAGATACAAGACCCAATGAGAATTAGTACATGTCTCACATTTACATCCTCTGTCCAACTTCTGAAAGGATGCATTGCATGCAAGATGGATTATAAGTAGCAGCAAGATGTAAACTTAAAAGACAACTTGACCTATTTTAATGTTCAAACTTGTCATTCAATCACTATATGAAGCCTATATAGCTATATACAAAAACATCCAGGCCAGCGCTTCTACCTATCACAGCTAATTTTACCTCTAGAATGTCATGGGCGATTTTACTCTTTGATTCCATAGTTTGCCTAATCCTTCAGGTTGGATTATTGGCATTTAGTTCAATTTCAGTTCTTATGGTTTAATCAATTTGATCCTAAAATATTTAACTAGCATTTCCCTGAGCATCAATCAAATTTGTAACCAACAAATATTCACTGCTATAAAAACTTTAGACCACAAGATAAAAAAATACATCATCTTTATAGTGTGGCAAATGGCAAACAGCAAAGACATGGAACACAACATTGATCAAGATGTTAGATGTTCAAGATAACCAATCAAGCGAGCATAGCAAGAGTTTATTCTGATAAACACAGTAAAGGGACAAAGCCAATTAGATCTCCACGGACTCACCCGAAGAGCTTGTGATGTCAAATCAACTATTCTAACAGAATCATCCATCAGATACTTCTTCAAAAGTTTCAAAAGGGTTATAAGAAGTTCTTCGGATATGACAATCTCCATGCTAAAATTGATTTCAGTATGGCCGTCATCAGCCATTGATTTGCCAACATGAACATGACTAGACTCTCCAGGAAGATGGAATACAACACAGTGCGGGTCCCCGATGCCAACCTGCAGTTACAGTCAAGAAAATCAAATGTTATAGCCATGAAAAATTGAAAGATGTTGAAAGCCAGAACTTTAAAACAACGATCTACCCTGGAAACAAAATCAGACACCAACGGTCTGATGCTCATTGCATCATCCGACCCACACATGCGAACTAGCGTCCAGACTGCCTTCACAATTTCAGGGTCCATTTGCCAATGAATATCTTCCACAATGTCTTTTGCATTCCTTTCCTCCTGAAAATTCCCCCCCACAAGCAACTTCCTGTGCAGTGCCTGGACACTGAAAGAAAATTTAGCATCTCAGGCTCAATTTAAAATGCATGCTTCAATTTTCATGACCTTAATGTCACCCTAAGAATAAATTGAGAATCAACAACAACTAGTAAATTGACCTACTAATGGCATTGGAATGCAATTCAATCTCTTACAACTTATTCTAAATTCACAACCTAAAGTCATATCAATGGCCTCAAATTGAATAAAAATAAAAATAATCAGCACAGAAAAGACAGTTCATAGCAAGCACCTGCACAAAAGTAATCTTGGAGGAAGGTAACAAGATCTCTTCACAAACTGAAAAGAAGCAGAATATGGAGAAATTGTGAAATAGAATCAGATTCGTCCTGAACACAAATAAATATAAGAACATAATGATAATTCACATAAACCACATGAAGTCAAAGTTAGTCCACCTTCAATAAGTGGTCCCTTGGAGAGTAGGCTTGCATTAACTTCTGATGGAATACCCGCACCTCGTCAAAGATACCTATCTCAGGGAAAGGTTCCAACTCCTGTCAAAGAGCATTAGCAAAGTTGAAGGCATGACTTCAGAGAAATTCAAATCAACAAACAAAGAAAAATCTTTGTTTTTCCTGGAAAGGAAATTCACAAAACAAGTCACAAAAACCTACTCTAATGTAATCATGAACAGATGGATCAGAATCCACGGTTAGCTGAAAGAGCAAAGACAAGAATTGAGATGATCTAGTGCTAGAAGGCTCCCCAGTAATTTCAGAGGGAATGCAACATGCCACCAACTTTGATACCAAAAACTGCACAGAGTTAAAAGAGAATTTGGTGAAAATATGCTGGGACAACTAAAGATGTAAGGTGCCAGAACATATAAATACCTGAAGTTGTTCGCCAAGCACTCTAATAACTTCTTTGGATGGGTTGCTTTTAAATGTTTTAAGCAATGCAGAAATTACACAACAACATTGATCTTGCAAAGCTTGACAACCAACGAATTGCCCGATCAAATTGAAAAGGTAGCTGTGCCAATACAGAGATAAAACAAGTTATATAGACACCATATAATATACCCATAGGATATAACCGATATAACAAAAATAATTTCGCTGCAACAAGAATGAATTGCCCAATAAAGCTCAATAGATAAGGGCCACAATCTAACACCAAGCAGTAAAAAGTTTAGAAACAACAGAAATGGAATGAAGCAATAATTAAGCTAGAGCCTAAATGAGCTTGGATAATAACAGAGGGAGGAAGCAAGCAACAAGGGGTTAAGGGTATTAGCCCTAACCCCTTGATCCTTAACCCTAGCAACAAGAGCGAGAGAGAGAGAGTCACAAAAACAATGTCTTAGGGAGGATAATCCTTCCACCATCATCATCTAACATCCACATTTGGGTGTAAAAAGCTTCCTAAGTAGATGCCTACTCAAAACATAAAAATCGATAGTAACTTTTACATCCATTTTGGGGACAAGCAACTTTTCCACCAATACTTGAGGCTTTAAAAAAGGTGTCCACAAGGCTCACAAACATTGGGGTCAAAGAAGGGTCATCTATCTTACCCAGCCTTCCCCCTACTATTTCACAAAGAGGAAATTTCCATGGAAAAAATTGGTAATCTCGTCACAAAGAAGCAACCTTACCATTATAGAAAATAAATTGTTGAGGGATGAGGCAGAAAGCTCACAAACACACACACGCACTCAAAGAAAGCTTTTGTAACGTAAACTTTCAAAAGCTTATATCTTTCATTCAGTAGAATATTATATAAATGAGTTTCTACATAGTTTAAGTACAAAAGTGTTAGAAATCCCACATTGGAAATGTATAAAAATATTAATGGGCATATAAGTAGTAAAAGCCAATCACTCATATGACTAGTTTTAGACATTTTGGTAATGGTTGACCAAACCCAATTAAAAAGCCCGATTATTAAAAATTTAATATGATATCAAAGTAGGTTTAGCCCGGTTTATTGATTTTCCGGTCTGGATGTCCAGTCCCAGCAAGTCTGGTGTTATCGCTGCGTTTCAAATGTTTAGTTCAAGTGACAACTGAATGTTCATTCCCAATTGTCACTTGAGAGGAAAGTATTAAGATAATCTAAAAAAATATAAGAATTTAATATATGATGAGCAGCTATCACCTAATTGGCTGGTTTTAGCTTTTTATTAATGATAGTACCCAATATTCCAATATATATGTTATGTGTGTGTTTGTGTGATTAATACTCTCCACTCATATAAAAATTAAAAATTTAACATGATATCAGAGCATCACGCCAAAACGAATTAAATCCTGGAATCCATGTTCAAGCTCCCGTTGTTGGACAATGATGATGTCAGTCCAAACCAAAACTGAAGAAGGATGTCAGCCGGTCCATTTGTGAGCAAGTGTCAACTAACTTGTTAATATTAGGTCACAGGTCAAACCCGGTTACACTTGAGGAGGAGTGTTGAAAAAAATACCCCACATCAAATAATGAGAAAATATAAATAAAAAACTTATAAGTGAGTGGGTTTTGGACCTAGCATAAGCCAATTGGTTTTGTGTAAGTGAATTCCAACACTTGCCCACTTATAAGTCCACTTGTGTACAGCCCATGGACTTTAATATGCTATCAGAGCAATTTTTCCACTATTTGTTTCCCCCTGTGCACGAAACCCACACATGCAGATGTTTATTCATGCCTTTGAGGATGCTGTGGAGCCCCCCGTGCATGAAGCCCACGACGTGATGTGAGTCTGTCGCGAGGGAGCATGTTAAAAATGTCACAGTGGAAATGTATAAAAATATTAATGGGCAAATAAGTGGTAAAGGTCAACCACCCATATAATTAGTTCTAATCATTTTGGTAATGGTTGACCCAATCCCAATTAAAAAGTCCAATTATTAAAAATTTAATAAAAAGAATAGCCTTAAATCATACCAACACCCCAGCCATCACCTGCTCTTGGTTAATCTAAATCATGCTTAACTTTATGTAACTTGCAAGTAAGCAAACATAACTTTCTACCTAACCACATTAACTAGATTGCTGACAATTGAAGTAATTTGAATACAAGTTTCCCCAAAAAAATATTACATAACAAGACAGTTGTACAGCAAAAGTGTCACAACTTCAACATAAATAAATAGGATGCAAATAGAATAAATACACATATAATTAAGCTATTTCTAACATGTAAACATCCTAAGGTGCTATAGTACTAATTTCCCCCTTCGATTATTTTAAAAAGAAAGTGACGGAATGATTTACAACATACTACTATTCCTCACCAATTGTGGGCAAGCTCTTCCTCCATAATAATAATAATAATAATAATAATAATAATAATAATAATAATACTTTGTTAAGAAAAAAGCCTCATTTGCCCCAGCTAAATAGGATTATGCAATATCCATTAATGAAACCTTTGCATTATTTTGAGTGAATAATAAATCTTTTTCTTAAGTTTCTAAAAGTGATCCCAAAACCAAGACAACATAGAACAAACAAGTTCCTTGGCACAAAAAATAATTAACAAGTTAAAACTTTACACAGTCCTAGTGCATGTTGTATTGAAAATGCAATCAACAAACATACATAATGAATCTCATTATATATAATTTAAAATAAATATCATTTTGCTGGGTAACCCTACAGAACTGTGATTGTTACATACTTGGAAGTGCTTGAAATGGCAGCCCTGTGCCCAAGAACATCTATGAGGACCTCAATTCCAGACAACTTATGACATCTATGCCTGTGATGAACAGCTGCTGCTACTCTATAATGCATTTCGACTATAAACTGCATGATCACAAGAAATGCACAAGTAATCAAACAAGGGAACACGAGAGCAGTTTTGAACTGCAAAAATTGTGTATATAAAATCATATAATCACCATGAAAACTCTATCTGGCCGAAAAATGTTAATCTTGTCAAGAACAGCTACACCTGTAGGATAATCTTCCCTACATCCAAGAAGAAACATTTACACGGTCACAAAAATGATCCAGATAGCAGCAGAGAATAAATCAAAGCACAATAAGAAGGTAATGCACATTTCCAAAAATCCATCAACAACTGTGTGAACTGCACGTGCAACAATATCTCTGGAAAAGAAAGGGACTTCAGGATCAGTTGCACAAGAAGTAAGAGACAAAATGTGGCTCACAATCGATACCTACATATACATAGAAAAAGAAGAAGTCATTTCAGAGAACTAAGAAGAAATGAAAAAGATCTATTTGCCCACAAGTGATGAATCGAATCAGAACAGACAAGAATTTGCAAAAATTAGATTCAAGATGGTTGTGTGCACAAGCCAACCAAACAGGACTTCCAGAATGGAACCGTACCCATGCATGCATTATTCCCGACAATATAAAATAATTATATTATGCTTCGTTGGCTAGCTAAGTAGCTAACTGATTTTTGCTTTTTAACATTATTAATTTTTAGATAAGAACATGTACTATTGAGAAAAAAGAAATAAATGTACAGTATGGAGGAAAAGAAAATCTCATATAACCCAAAAAACAACAAATAAGAAGAAAAATAAATGCAAGCTAAACGTAATGTCTGTCCATTGAGTTAGATAAAATCCAAAGAGACCCTTATAAAGCTCTAGAAGCGTAAGCCCACATAGAACCCAAGAAACCCAAAATGTAGAAAAGCAAAAGGTAAAAATTAGATTAGAGAGAAAACATAGCAAGGAGATAAGTGAAAGAGCCACTAGAAGATGTGACACTTCCTAGCTAAATTCACAAATTTTTTTTTCCATGCCAAACACACCAAAAAGCAGAAACAGCTACATTGTTAAGCGCACACAGATTTACAAAGTATACTTAAAAAAAACACTAGTATAATCAATAAGCCCACATAAGTACAATGTCTTACAAAACTCTTCTTCTATAAGCTTTATCTTTGAAATATAAGAACCCACCAGGTTTTTCTTTATGAGTTTGTCTCTTTCATTCTCAGATATCTCAGCCAAATGCAGAATTGAACTCTGAAGCACCAATGCTCCCTTATCCGAACTAGGTTTCTTACTGCAATGCAATGTCATACAAACTGAAAATATTGGCACAATGTGGTTTTTAATTAGAACTTCCAACGGTTGACAAGCAACCTGCATTCAAACAAATATGTCAGCTGATACAACATAAACAAGACTCAATTACAAGCTAACTGATAGAAATACCAGACCCCGTAGCTCCTACCTTAGCCACCCTATTCAGATTGGAGTTGTCCCCATGCAAAACTAAAGCTGGAAGAAGCCAAGGGCAACAGTATTGAATGAAATAACTAGGCTTAGAATCTGGCACAAAAAGTTGCCTTATCTGCAAAAGAACACTTATCAACTAGAGAGATATAACATTAACTACATGTAGCATTTAGCATGCTGGGCAGTTCACATACAATCAGAGAAATGGCAAGGGTTACTGATGATGAATTGAATAAATTACCTCAACAAGAGCCACTAAGCTAACACCACAAGCAACCCAGAAAAAAAGAATTGTTCCAATGAGTTCCTCCAAGTACTGCACTTAAAAAAAAAATCTAGCTAACTCAAATCAAAAGAGTAAACATTCATAAATAGTTAAGTAATACAACTAAGGATCCAGTTGACATAAGGGAAAAAAGGGCCATGCACTTGGCAGAATATAGAGATAAACGTCCTTTAAAAAATGAAACCATTCAATATGCTAACATTAGATACATATTCAAAACAGAGAACTACAATCACAACCTTGAATCTAGTTGCATACTGGAGCTGCCTTGATAGATTATCAAGAACTGCATTGACTAGCTCCCTGAAGCAAAAAGGCAATAATTGTTGCCAGTGATTAAATAAACTAACTGGCGTTATTAAGAATTGGCTAAGAAACTGATATACTATACCTGTGACAAGGGTCAATAGCAGCAATCACAAATATCATGAAAATGGCCTGCATTGCCACATCATAACAATAATATCTTTTAAAACTGATCATTAACTTACAAATTTGTTAGGTCAAGAGGTACAGGACACAGGACTAGACAAAACAGGCAATATAAGTACCTCCAACTCTGTTTTGTCGCTATGCAGAGCAACATGCATAAGAGTAATAATAATAGTTTCCATTATTGAACGTGGCTGAGGGCCAGCAGCTAGGACCTCTTCTGCATGGACAAGTTTTCCTTTTGAGTGAAGCACCATTATGACACCAAAGTTTGAACTGTGAAAATAGACCAAAAATAATATTAAATTAATATTGAAACCAAACAAATGGTCTATTAAGTAATAAAGCGAACTAACCAATGTTTTCAGAACTAGCCCGGTTAAAGAACCGGTGAAGTCAAAGGATCAGAGGTCCGATCGGGATCGAACCAGTTAAACAGGGAAAAAACCAGTATATATAATTTGACATTTATTATATATATGATGAAAATAAATATAATGTAATTATGGTTAAATCAAGAATCTATATAAGACCATATTTCTTATAGTGTCAATCCAATCACATTAAGTCAAAAGTTATATATATAGTAAGCTATGGACATTCACTTGCTCAAACATCTACTCACACAATAGGGTAACATGCAATAGGGTCATGATTTTGGTGTCCGATAGGTTTTAGCGTCGGGTAAAATTGAAACGAAACTACTAGAGTTCTCTTAATTTCTTTTAACTCAAAACGAAACCGTTGTTGCTTGATAAAAAAGTCATTTTGATCAAAAATTTAAAAAAAAATTAAAAAAAAAACTGACCCACCCGAACCGAAAAAACAAGTCCAGTTCGACCGGTTCACAGGTTTTTTTTATCCGGTTCTTCGGGGACGGATAAAAGAGGACTGACCAGACCGGTCCTTGGTTCGGGTCCCGATTTTTCCAGTTTGACCGGCCGGTTCAGTCTGATTTTAATAACCATGGAACTAACAAATAATTCTCAAATTCAGATTGGAGGGAAAGGTGGTCAGGAAAGAAAAAAAAATTAGGTTTTTTATAGGAAAATCAAAAGGATCATTATTCAGCATTGGTTGAAACTAAACAAGGAAACAAAATTTGCTTCTAACAATCCAAATTTCACATAATATTCTTAATTCAAAATGATGAAGTAAGCATCACTATTTTCAACATGCGATATGATTAACTTATCCAACAGAAATGGAAAACTTGTACTTGGACGGGAAGAGTAACCCATATGTCTATAAAGATATCATCATAATATAGTGGGTTTGAAGTGAAACCTACCAGATATCTTGGAAAAGTTCCTCATGCCCATCCCATGTTTCAAAAAGAACACCAATCCGCTGAGCCAGGGAAAACCTAACTCGATAATCAGGATCTCGAAGAAGTAAAAATAACCTTTCTATCATTGTCTGTATAAATACACCACAACAATCTATATCAGTGAATAATCAATAGATACACTAACAGAGCACATCTTGGAATTTATAGGACAAGAACAGAAATATGGCATAAGATAAGTATATGCGGAAGCGTGAATTACACCACAATCCCACCATGCTCCTGTCCAACAAATTCTAAGATGTTATCCATATGCAATTCAAACTTTTCTTTTGTATCCATTCACTATAAATATAATGGATATCTTTATTTGTATCTAGCAGTAATCACCTGTCCAATTTGAGGACTGAGTAATACAAAATCACAAATACAGTCAATTAGTTTAACACGTCCCATCCAGTCAAGGAGACCAAACTTTGCAATTTTGCTAACTAGATCTCCAAGATGTATCAAACCCTGCAAACAAATACAACATATAATTTCAAATTTACATAAGATAGACCGCATCCAGAACTTGTAAAACACAGTAGATTTCGTTGCATATATAGACAAGATAAATTATACCATTTATCACTCAATCTGGTACTTAAATTCCAGTTAAGTTACACTGGTTTCAACATGGTTGCATAATTTTATTTTATCAAGAATGTGAAGTCTTAATAGAATTCCATCAATTCCATGAAAGAAAGCAAACGGAAACCCAACATGTCAGCCACATATGGCCCATGTAAAGCATGTACGCATTTAAGTCACTGGATTTGCATTTATTTCGATTTTTAGATCTGCCCGAAATCTGGTGTGCATGAGTATATTGTAGATGAAAGAGAAATTTGGACGCCAAATTGCAACAATCAAAGTTTAGTCAAATGACCAGAACTTAAAAACCATGTTGAGTGATTAATAATGCAATTTACCCGATAAAACATTATCTGAGCATCCAATCACATTTCATTGTGACAGTCCCAAAAACAAATCCTAGAATGAAAATAATATGTCCAAAATACAGGCACGCATAAATTAAATAAGTATTGTTCAAAAGACACAAATATCAAGTTACTAATCTCGTTTTCTAGAACTGTAAACTTGTGAGTCAAATATGCAAGTAAACCATATGAAAGCTAAAAATGAGAGCATACAATTGATGTAAATAAATAGATAAACTATCATGATCTCAAATTTTCAAATCAAGCACAGAAAAAACACTAAAATGTACTATGGAAATTGTAAATACAGGATCATATTGTTTTCCAGTTAGACTTTGGTCAGCATTCTTTCCAACAGCCTCCATGGATAATAAGGTACAGAGCAATCGTCGGCCAGCAACTAGAATAATAGCACAATCAATTTTAACACTCGCTCGTATCTCAGTCATGTTATGCATTGCTTTGACCTGCAAATTAAATCAGCAAAAAAGAAAGAGGGAGTGAGTCTAAAACACTAAATGAACAAAAGAAACTCACAAATGACTATGCTTTAAAAAAAAATTCAATTCATTACCAAGTCCATTATCTTTGCAGCAGAAGACCAGTCGGGATGTTGACATAAACAGTAGAGAACACTTTCATGCACCTAAAAGATATGAATTAAGAAAACAACAGAAACATTAGTATGTAAACTCCCGGAAAACCAACAAATAAGAACCATTATGCAATATATATACCTTTGTGTCACATTCTTTTCCCATAAGATCAAAAAGGATATCCCATGTAACAAAATTTAAAACTGAGAAAAAACCTGAAACAATTGATACCATTCGCAACTTCCACTCCAACATAGAAAAGGATGTACCAGTAGAAATTTTGCCACCAAAAGTCAAAATATCCACATCTTTTATATCCTCATTCATATCTAACTCCATGTCCATAATCCTACTTCCACTGCTATCTAGCAGGCTGGATATTTGTAACGAAGCATCAGATGAATCTGACATCATTTCAGAATGAGAATTTCGAGCACATTCAGAAAAATGTTCATATAACTTAGCAAGTGCCTTCAAGAGCCTTTCCATTGATTGAATTACAGAACCATAAAGTACAGCATCCAGAGCATTTTCATCTCCCATTTTGACAAAGATAGGACAGCAAACAAGGCTTCTAAATGAAGCTAAAAGAGAGTTTTTTGCATTGTAGTCAGAACTAGAGCCTGAACAACCAAGAGATTGGAACTCACTGCCGCTTTCTTCAATCACATTAGTAGCATGATCTAGGAATTCTAATAAGTACTGGCCCACTTTGGAGAGAAATGGCATTCTCTCCTCTCTTATCCTGAAGGAAAAAAAATAAGCATAAATTAAAAACATAAAACAAAAAAGAGAAGAAACTTAGATGTTATTGATGTTTAACTGACAGGAAATAAGAATCAAAATAAGAAATCTTCAACTGCATAGTTGAACAAATTGTCATGAGCTTGAAAATGTAAAATCCCCAACAAAGCTTTCTAGCAATTATAGTGCATGTTGGACATGGAACACATCACAAACATGGCATCTGCATCTAAAATTTATGCTCTCAAAATATCAATTAAGAGAAAGAAAGAAATAAGATATGCACCATAGGTGTTGCCCAAAGTATGCATCACAGAAACAAGACAATATTGAAAAACAATGATGAGCATCATCAGGATTTTAAACCTGGTGAAGTTCCGAGCGTAATATGACTACTCCAAGAGAAGAACACAATGCATCATAAGGATTAAAATCAACCATTTTGATAACCTAAAGAAACACTTGATTATTAGAAAAGAAATGAACTTCAGATTGATATGGTGTAATCCCTAGGTACATGAAATAACTTAAGAAGAAACCTTCCCAACAAGCAATAGGAAGATGAGAACAACTTCTCAATTCAAATAAGAGTACTTGACAAGGAAAACACAAACCTTGTTACCAATGAGCCGTGTATAAGATTAGATAATAATGCACATATAAATATGACATCAGACAGAGGCCTCTTGTTGATTTGGTTATCCACTAGAGCTCCAAGAACATGAGTCTCCATTTCATGCAGCAGTGGATCTCTTAATTGTCTAGAAAGGCGTACACTTTGATTGCAATTGGATGAAGTAATCTGAACGTGAAAATAATGAATGAACAAAAACAAAAACAAAAAAAAAAAAGAGGAACAAAAAAAAGAAAAATTTGAAAATGCTCCAGCACCTCACGAGAAACCAAATCAATTTTTGTCAGAACCTCCGCATAGCATTCAAAAAGTTCACAAAGCCTTTCAGGCTCATTTTCATTCGTCTAATGGAGACAACCAGATATCAATATCTCAAAGAGAAATAATTTGTATTCATGAGGTCCAAAAGCCAAATGGTAATCAGGATAGATCCCACATCACCAGGTACCTTAGCCCAATCATCTGCAGCCTCATAATTATCTAACAAAGAGTGAGGCATGGAAAATCCTCTGTTATAGCATGTGAAAAGAGCACAGCCCGCACAAAGAGCATAGACAGATGCCGGCAATAACAGCACCATATGTTCATGCAATATGGAAGACTCCTACATAAGAAGGTACACTTTACTAAGAAATCATACAGAACAGTCAAAAAAGCATGAGACTTCAAATAGAATAATCTATCATACTGCAAAATAAGCTTGTAAACTTAAGAAATAAAACATAGAAATGGAAAGAAGACATATTGCAATAGTCAATGACAAACTAGCAGCAAAATTTATAACTTTTAAAAGCATACAATTAGAGAACTCGAAAGTATTTGTGAGGTGCCCATAGACAATACAACCATGCCAAACACATACAAAACTAATGTGGACTTGTTTGAATTCAACCACTGAAATGTGTTCCCAAAAATTCTAGCATAAACAGCATTCCTAATATGAGAGTCAGGCCCCCTTGAGAACCTTGGAAACCATTTCATACCATAATCTTAGAAAAAAGGATAAAAATTCTTAATGGTCTTCAGATTGGCAAGGATACAGCAGAATGGAGGTCCTCTGTATCACATAAACCAAACCGAACAAAGTCATACTTGAACAACATTCCTAGTTCTTCAGTATGAGTTTACAGGGATACACGACCAAAAAAATAACTTCTAAGAGTGATTTTAAGTGAAAAAAAAAACATATATTTCCATTCCATCACAAGACTAAAAGAGATAGAGACAAGGAGAGAGAGAGAGACATGAAGAAATAGGGGCATTGCTATAGTTCACAAGATTTTTATGAACAACAAACCTTCCAGTTCAGATAGCCCAAAATTATTGTTAACAGATTCTTCCTGAGATGTAAAGAGTCTCGAAGGTCACCCTGAACAGACAACCCAAAAAAAAGGTAAAATTTTTCCAATATCTTCAAATGAAATCCAAAGCTCACTGCATCAGGTTTGACCAACCACTACCCACCACCGCCAAGGGGATTGGATTGAGAAGGACGATAGTGCAACCTCAAACTTGAGTTGAGAATAAAATCAAGTGCAGTTTGCATGCTTTGTCTATTAAGCAAGAGGGTGGGGTTCACAGATTCATAATCAGCCCCAAACTTTATGCAGGTTGAACATGTTTGGACACTCATTCAAGTATATAAGTTAAGCAACTGAAGCTTAATCAAGTTCAAATAAGGAAGAACTGTAAATGGTCATCAAAATGGGTTATTTGATATGGTTGATGTGCGTTAAAGTGTAAAGTGACATTGAGTAAATAATTAAATGCAGAAAATGATAAATGCAAAATTCCAAACCTAAATGAAAAACAAATCAATCAGAAAAGCACAAAAATTACATTCAAAAACACAATAAACATCAAAATAACAAATAAAAATCCACAATATGTCAAACAAAACCACTTACTTGAGAACCCTTATGAGAAAAATAACACGCGGTGAAGTACAAAACAAACCTGAATAGAGATCACAACAAATTTAGTTAACTAATCATGACAAGATCGATAATGGGTCATATCTCTCATTTGCACACAAGATACATATAAAAATATACACCTTGTACCCAAAATAAACATTAAGAATGTAAAGTCAGTACAATATCTAAGAAAGAGAAAGACGAGTTTTCCATCCAAGCAAAAAGATTATACAGATCACGGAATTTAAGTTCATTTTCATGGCTCAAATTCCAGAAATGTGATATCCCGCCAGGAAAAGAATTAAAAAAATAAAAAGAAGAGTGAATGGCCAAGCAAACCTCCCAATCAAACATAAATCCCTAGAAAATTTAAAAAAAAGAGTATGTTAAGATTTGAACCCCTGACCCAATAGGTTACAAGCCTAATAGGGGGGAAAGTTACTTTGATAGGAGTGCATGAACAATAGAAGTCTATCATCATACACAACAGATCAATGAAATAATAGCTTCCATCTCCTCCAAAGATATATCTTAAATTTGTGCTTTCCAAGATTTTAACAACACATAATTATTGTGTAAAATCCAAAACCACATTGTCCTATCCTCCTTTATATCTTTGCTTTGAAACAGAAAGATAGCAACCTTATACTTAAAATTTTATGCCAAGCTGCATTAAAATCCTTTTACTTTAATATTTTCTGATGTAACAGAAAACAAGAAGAGAGTATCTGATGAATGACTCTCAACAACTATAGTTAATCCAATTAGTTTCTTGCCGCTACAATTCAACCGTATTCTTTATCTAGAAGATGATGACACTGGTTTCATGAAGAACTGTACAAAAGACCATGAAAAAGCATTTACAAAAGATTTTACTAGATCTGGTTTACCTCTTCTAAAGGGCATGCAGAGTCTAAAAACTCTCTTTCCATCCACACAATTAAATAAAGAAGTCCTTACCTTGATGGCATTTGCTTAAATAACTTAAGTTCCCATACATCTTGAGGCACAACAAATGTATTTGTCAGATCCTGAAAGAAACTATACTATATCAATATATTACTGCATGCGAAAAAATTCTTTCAATATATAACGTTTCGAGATCATTCCAAAAATATCAATTAGAATTGCCCAACACCTCAATAAGATGGCTTAAGCACCACAAGTGTGAGATATAAGGTCCAAACTCCAAAGGGAAAGATTCCCATACTTACACTGGATATAATGCTCCCAAGTAGCACAAAAGCAGCATCTGCCTGCATGATTTGCAAAAAGAACATGAAAGAGGTATTATCATCTAAAACTAGCTTTTCTATGGATAGACCAATGTTTTCAAAACCGGACCAGTTAAAGAACCGGTGAAGGCAGAGGGTCAGAGGGTCAGAGATTCGATCGGAGTCGAACCGGTTAAATCGGAAAAAAACCGATATACATATATATGTATATATAATTTGACATTTATTATTTTTGATCAAAAATTTAAAAATTTAAAAAAAATCTGACCCCCTCGAACCAGAAAAACGGGTCCGGTTCGACCGGTTCACCGGTTTTTAGAGGTCAGGTTTTTGGAGGCTGACCGGACCGATCCTTTGTTAGGTTCCCGGTTTTTCCAGTTCGACTGGCCGATCCGGTCCAATTTTGACAACCATGGGATAGACAATAACTATAAAATGATGTCTACAGTTTGCTATTTAAAAGAACTCCCGTCACCATAATTCCAATACCACAGCCATGTGGTTAGCACCACAAAAAACAGAAAATGTACCATATGGCCGTGCCATTGGCATCCTTGCACCGTTACCACAATCGTTTAATTTACCATCAAATATCAATAATGCCAAAAATGTCATGAGAGTGTTCAATGTTTATTTAGGTCTCAAATTAATATTGTTGACATAGTTTGTCCTAAACCATGTTCAGCTTCCATGCCATTTGCGATCTTTAAACCAATATTCAAAACCCAATTTAGTGTCAAATTATTCAATTAATGAACCAAAGGACTGCTATCCAAGGAATGAAAAATATCCAGCTAAGATAAGGAAAGTAAGTGCAATAAACAGGTAGAAAGTAAGTGCAATAAACAGGTAAAGATTAATATAAACTAACACTACCAACAACTTGATCTCATAAAAACCAATTGTGCAAATAACACTTACAACTGCAGTTATATTACTGAATAACGGCAATGTATGCATTATAGAGCTCCATATTAATTGCCAACTAGAGTCCAACTGCAAAATTGGTCAGTCTATAAGTCAATACTTGCTTCAGTAAAAGGAACCATTCTTGCAAAGAAAATCATAAGAATACAAATGCACAAAGATTTGATGGAGGAAAAAAATATATTTTGGGATGAAGAGAAGGATTTTATTAAAGAAAGAGAGAAGAAATAAAGTGTGGAAGATAAGAGATCCTCTGAAAGTACACAATTCACAGAGAATGTAAAGTTGTACATATATATCAAACAAAACTAACAAGGTAGCACCCCAAGCACGCTTAATATCAGCTGGACACTACTTTAAAAACCAATTCCCATATTGTACAGCCCATTAACCAAAGCCAAGCCAAAAAGGTGATACTACATTAATTAGTCGATAGCTAAAAAATAGAAAGGGCAAATATTAGAATATAAAATACAGGACAATCCTGAAAATAGAGAGGAAGGGAAAAACAAATACCTCGTTTGAAATAGATGAAGACTTTGACTGTATCTCCGCTTGAGAATCTAAAGGCAGTAAAACAGTAGACAGTTCCTGCAAACTCCTTTAAAAGCCAAAAGATGCAGACGTGAGCTCAGAGGGAAGAAAAAAAGAGAGAGGAGCGAGAAGAATCTGAAAGAACACCTTTTAAATAGCAAAATGATAAAACTAAGAAATGCAAGCACATAAATATTCCATCTGATAAAAACCCTTGACTGTTCCACTTCATATTGCAAATGCCCATTTTTCCTACATTTTAAAAGACACAGTATGCTACAAAGAATACTTTCATGAGAAAGCAAGTTTTGTTTATGTAAACCAAAGAATAATACCGCAGAGTCCACAGCAAACCATCATAAGCATGCCCCATACTGGCCTCACTAAAAATCCTGCAACAAATCCCAAATCAACTATCAAACAGTTACAAAGAATTTATACATCTCCAACACTTCACAAAACATAATGGCATGTAGGTATACAACTTCATATATAGTAATTTGTCCGTGCATCTCAAAATATTGGGAAAAAAATACTAGAGAAGTTTTTGTCAAACAGCAAATACTTAAATATGCATATTATACTGATACACTTCTCACCCAGAAGTAAATGAAAAAAATGTATTACAGCTTATCAATTGATACATAAAATCTCAACTAGGAATTCAAAAATGTAAACAATAGTACGTTTTTTAAGATAAAAGAAGAATTTATCAACATGAGAAAAAGAAAAAGATGACTAAACCAAGGAGGATAAGCTACACTCAACTAAGAGGAATGGAAAATATAAGAAAATTTTCTGAGTAAAGCCCTCAACCATGCTGGATGCAGCAACAAGAACACCTATCAAAACCCCAAAAGCAGAAACCTATTGAGAAGCTAAAAATACTAAGTAATCCCACAATTACACAAATGCAAAAGGTTGTGCTTAAAAATCCTTGTTTTTCACACACACAAAATATACAATATGTCTCTATGAAGTATGAACACAGCACAAAAACATAAATATTGTGCCTCCCTTCCTCATCCAAATTCTATTAACAGAACACCTTAAAAATTGCTAGCCAAACCCCACACTTCTTAGAAAATCAAAAAGAAAATCCTAATATAATAAGAATTTAAACTACATGAAACCTCTAAAAAAACCACCTCTCTTTATAACGTTGTAATCAACTATTCTAATCAAAGTTCATGCTTAATGAGTATCAAAAGGGAGAATTTTAATAAAAATTAAAATGGAATCAGGTTGACTCGTTATGTGATGAGCATTTCATGGACCACTAGAAAAAGGTGCTAAAAACAAAAGTTAATGAGTTATCAACCATAATTCTTTTGGCATTAAAAATAATATATATCAATTACCAAGTAGTAAATTACTGCCACTGTTAGACACAATTGTCAATGGAAAAGGCACTAGAAAAGGAGATGATAATACGTAAAAGAGTGGATTTTCACATTAGAAAAATAAACAAATGTATATATGAAAAAAAAAAAATAGAATTGAGTTATCAAGCAAGAAGCACCATTCAAGTTCTCTACAATGGATCTGTTTATAAAAATATCTCCTTGTAATTGATGTCTCTTAAATAAATTTAATAGTTTTTGAGTTCACACCAACAGCAATATATATTCTTTTCCCAAGTAAACATATGCCATTGCGTACTTATTTTTTAATAATAATTGAAATATTATAAAATTTCCAAGCGTTATATGCAAGAAAAATGACAATAAAAAAGAACTCCTCCAATCCCATGTCAACTTTATGTAGCTTATATGATGATGCATGAAAGCATGTACATGAAGAGTGAAATCATCAAAGTGATAATTAACCAAATTAGAATAAAAAGAGGACACAATTAATCATGTTCTGACATGGAAATGTGTAATTACCTTTCAAAGCTTGTTGAAATGCCTTCAAACCAGTATATGAAAAGATCTTTATTCATACGACTGTAGTAGTTACGAACAAGACAACAAAATGCCGCATTCCTGAAGTGAAGGACATTTATGTTCATTGTAATTGACCTTGTGAAGGGAATATTTGTGACAGGATGAGAAAAAAAATGGATAGCACAGAACTAAAGGAGCACAAACGGTATGCAAGAAGGAAAGCTTGCATAATAATACTACAAGACATGTCTCAACTTAAGGAACTAAAACAATCAGTCAAATAACATTGAATCTAAGCAGAATACAAATTAGAATAGATCCAATATGGTCTACCGATAAAACATCAATTCTCAACAATCAGTCCACATTAATGAGAAACTAGTGGTATTGTTAAACAACAAAGCCTGCATTCTAATCCAAACTCAAATAGTGACAAAATATTTGAAAAAACATCTCAAAGACCAGAATGTCTTTCACTTATGAGAGAGGCTTTTTTTGTGAAAGATATAATCTCATGATATCTTATAAAGCTAAATTAGAAGGATGATTGACCAGAACCCTAGAGTCTACACAAGTTCTACTCAATTCAACAACAACAAAAAAAAAAAGGCTACAGAGTAAATAATGCAAATAAGTACAAGAAACTAGAGACCGGAATGGAAGGTCTTTCAATGAAACCTTAATCATACAAGTATTTGGTAAGTAGAGAATTGACAGTAATTGTATTTTAAACATTACAAAAATGCATCATGGAAGACAGAGTGTAGTATCTTCATTTTACAGCTTGCGCACTCTGTATATACTGCTTTAAATGAAAGTCTTGTTTATGGTACAAAATTGGCCTGCACATGAACTTGTAATGAAAGAAAATTAAGAGATAAAAAGGTTGTTTGATCCTTTTATTTCAAAATGAACCATCATTTTACAAGTATGTAAATGAGCTCAATGTTCTCATCAGCGACATTCCAGAAATAAGTTAAAACTTCCATGCCAATAAAGTTACCACCTCGCAAATATTTTTGTCTGGCAAACATTCAAACTATGAAAAGCACCAACTTTGTCCCTTCGCAGCCAGCAAGGCAAGAAGCACCAGACGGGAAACATTTCAAAATTGCAATGAATATTAACACATAGATAATAGGTTCCAAGTTTGGCACACAAGTAAAAGATAGGAAATAAGCATTATTTGCAGGCTAATTCTTACCATAACCATTTTCCTTTCATAAGTGCTTCATTTAAAAGAACAGTAGCATGTTCCCTCTTTACCCGCTTTTCAGTTGATTGGGCTTTACAAGTGTTAACACAGGCCTGTAAGAGTCTTGCCATGTTATGCAGAGAATTTTTAGACCAATATAAGGGGAATAGAAATTTAAAATTGTGATCCAAAACTCAACTTCTCCAAAGTATTCATATTTATTTCAAATCCCAAGTGCACATATTTGTACATATGACAGGAAATTCATATACTAGCAGAGAAGAATCAAACCAGAATGAAACCATAAATTAGCTACATAATCAGGGTCAAAAGATGCTGGCAATAATTAAAAATTTTTAACACACGCAAAAACTAAATAAATAAACACGTCTGCAAAATAAGGTATCAGAGTGGTACTTGTTTTCTGCAAGTGAATTTTGGAAGTGAAGTAACTACCTGATAAAAGACTAGGGCTGCAAGTTCCATCAAACCACATTGTGAGTCATTCAAAGTTCCAAACTTATCATCCTTTGTTGTATCTGTCCTGCATCATATTATATGACAATCCATCAAAACACCAACAAACTTCATCAAGTACAAACCCAATAAAGCAAAGTTTGGAGCAGTAAAGATGCAAAGGAACTCACCAAGACATGTTTGTGCTGGATAAACTGCTCTGATCTAGTTCCTTACATACTAGATCCAAAAATTGTTCAACCAAAGAACTTCTATCTGCAGTATCTCTAGTTAGAGTAATCTGCAGCCTAGCATAAAATACAAGTGCATCCTGCAAAAAACACAAAGATATGCAAATAAATAGCAAATTCAGAAGATCGACAAACAAAATAGCATGAGTAGCAGGCTAGCAGCAGTATGGATGGTTAATAAACCTTCAGTCCCCGGTCATGTGTTGTAAGCCAACAATGGAACACAAATTGCTCCATAGCACTATGGATCTCCAAAGTCTGACAACCCAAATTTGGACCATCTTTTAACAAGTATGCATTAACACATTCAATAAGTTTTCGTGAGAACTTTCCTTCCTCCCTAAACACATTATAAAAAGGTAATGAGATCGTGTTAATCATGGTGACAACTGCAATAACCAAAGTAAGACAAAAGGCCCAAAAATAAATGGAGCAGGGTCAATTCTTATGTACCTTACAAAGGAGAAAATCCGAACAAGCCCCTTAACAATGTCTTCCCTGAGTTCATCTGGGAAACCTCCAGGAGGATTTTCTAAAAGTGAATGTAGTGTTTGGACGCAGCGAAAGACCTCCTCTTTTAGATTAACTTGATTATCATTTTTTGCTCCCAAGGCTATTTCCACCTTCTCTATATACAGACTCATGAGGTCTTTGCCAAAACAAAATGAATAAAATTAGACAATAGCAGCTAACAAGAATGGCATTTAGCAATCAGGAACAGACAAGTAAGATATTAACCATGAAGAGAACTCACTACAATAAATACGGTTCCTCAAGTGAAAACGATAATCTCTAACGGACAATAGATGGCGGAGTATAATCCCATATTCAGATTGAAAGTTTGGCACATTGCTTAGGACATCCCATATATGATTAAAGAGTGTTTTAACCACAGGTAACAATAGCAATGCCTTGCCTGCCAGTAGAACATTATTTAAACAAATAACATCAAGCAATGCTTCCAACACCAACATATTGCTTTTCAGCTTCTATAACCAATTAAATGCATATGCATCTTATTCTAATCCCAGAAATTATATTATTCAGTGGTCGCTTACCAGAGAACTTAGCATCCCCGGCTCGTTGAACAACAATTCGTAGAGTTTTTGCAAAATTTGCCTTGGGTAATCGCCGCTTGCTACTAGATATCTCCAATGACACACATCGGATGAGCAACGTAATAAGGAAAGGCCATGTTTCCGCTGTAGAAACAATTCAAGCATTTCAAATTTGATATTCAAATGATTTTCTTAATATAATGCCTCTAAATAAAAATTAATTCATACAGTGAGGAATTTCATTCGGCTTAAGCTTTGCTGTGTTCTGCCCAAGGAAGTTGCAGAATTTTATCGACCTTTCTCCTTCTAACCAAGTATTTAACAATTTTATTCCATCCTGAGTTAGCAAAATAACGAAGAGAAGTCAAAATAAGTAAAAATATTTGTTTGAAAATAAATTAATCAACCAAGCTTCTTCTCATCAAACTATCAAATGCATATTAAAATTAAGTTTGAAATTCCTCATTTTCTGTCATTATTTTCCTCCAGGTTTTCCCATTTTCTCGGAAAACAAAGAGAGAAGGAAAAGAATATGTTCCCTTACTTCTCTGAACTTGGCCTTATCAGACGATAGCTTCGAGAAAATCTCTTGAATGTCTCTCGAAGAGACCATCGCCGATCGTCGGAAGCTTCTAGAGCTAGACAATTGGCGGGGACAAGGGCTTATGGCAAAGAAAAATGAAAAGAAAATTTTGAGAGAGTGAAAAGGTTTTTACACTACTCAAGTGAATAAGCAGAGAACAGTTACAGAGACTTTTTTTTTTCATTTGCTGAGCTTAATGGCGTGTTTGGTCGTGGTTTGTGAATTGTGGTGAGAGCGGAAAATACTATTATTATAGTTTTTTTTTTATTTTTACTTAAAAGATGTTTATTGTTTCACATATTTTGATTGTTCAATATAAAATCTCTAAAAATTAAGTAGTAAAGATAAATGGATTAGATTTCTTAATTTGTTTTAGATTTTCAAATAATAATAACACAAGTTGTAAATAGTCATTGCACATTAAAAAAAAATAACTTTTCGACCTAATGCAAAGTACATATATTATTTTTACAATAAATTTAAATTCAATTATTCTCTTCTTAAAGAAATAAATAAAAAAAAGATCCGGGTTGATAAAATTTATGTCGAAATCTGAATTTTAATTATCAAATTAATCGAATGAAATGATTAACATTTTTTTTTTAGGTCTTTTTTTTATAATTGAAATAAGAAAAAAGAGAGAGAGAGGACAATGGAATAGAATAGAAGTTATGGGAATTTAATTAATTTAGATAATAAAATATATTAAGTGATTAATTATCTCTTAAATCTGTCTTTAATTTTCTTTCAAAATCAAAAAAATAATTTTTAAATAATATTATTTTATCATTAATAACTAATATTTTTCTTTATTATTTAAACTTATAAATAATAAGTATTTATTAATAATTATTTATTTATTTTTCTTATCTTATAAATTAAGGATTTTTTTTCTTATGAAAAAATTCCCAAAGAAAGTCTTAGAGATAAGAAAAAAAAATCATGTGATTTAATTTATTTTAACTTTGGAGTTTATAAAAAAAAATTAATATAAATAAGTTTAAAATTTGATTTATTAATATCATGATTATTAAAATTGGACCGGACAAATCGGTCAAATTGAAAAATTAAAAACCGAACTAATCAATCTTCATTTACCAATATCTCAAAAATCGGTTAAAAAATCAATGAATCGACCAGTTAACCGATGAATCGGTCGAATCAAACTGATTTTTATTATTCGAACGAGTATTTTTTTTTATTTATTTATTTTTTATAAAAACGACGTCGTTTTTATTGCTGTTTTGAGTTAAAAGAAATTAAGAAAATTTCAGTAATTTCGATTCAATTTTACACAACGCTAAAACCTACCCGACATCCAAATTATAACTCTATTGCATATTACCCTATTATGTGAGTAGATATTTAAACAAGTGAATATTGATAACTTATTATATATAAAACTTTTGACTTAATGTGATTGGATTAACATCATAAAAAATATAATTTTATATAAATTTTTTATTTAGTCATAATTACATTATATTTATTTTTATTATTGTCACGATCCAAACCGGGGAGCCGCGACGGTCCAAGGATACAGGATATGCCAGTGGCCACCAGTACCTCGATGAACTCCTAATACTATATAGCCAATACTTACAAATTTTAATCCATCTAAGAGCTCATCTTATACAATATCATTCATGCTCATCTATACTCTAATTCATATAAGTTTTCATTCTCATACAACATGCCTATGCCCTGCCGAAAATCCGGCAGAGTCTCCTCTATATTTTCAACATGCCCATTTATCAAATTACAAAATTTAGCACTTCCAATATTATTTTTTAGCTCAACTTCATCTCTACTTCATCAATTCATTCATACTTCTCAATTCACATCACAACCACCATCATAATATACCTGTTAAATCATCCAAAATAGACAACTAAACCATAATCATACATAAGTAGGTACATACATATAAAATCTAATTACTCAAACTTAATATTACAACACCATGGAGCAACTAGACCAATTTATAGAACAAAAAGATTTAAAACTTAGTCTTTACATATATAAATCAAAAGTCCACGACGGAGAAGGATGTGCCTGTGGAAACCCGGACCTCACCATCACCTGAAAAGATTTACAACTACGGGGGTGAGTACAAAATACTCGATAAGTAAATATATACAAAAATGCATGAAAATTTATATACCACCACAGTTGAGTTGAAGCCTGAAAAATGTTAGTAGCAATATTATCAAGGATAGGACCAGTAGTATTAGAAAATCAAAAGACACAAGTTATGAACTATAGGTAAGGCATATGAGATACTTAAGATATGGTAAACAATGTAATCATGTGATATGAGTCACAATACATATGATACAACAGGTAAATAGGGCAAATATGTCCAATATGCACAATTGTGCTATCCAATGTGTATAAATGGCGCAATCGCGCAAACCAATAGATACGTGAAAGTAATCGGCTCTCACGACTAGAGAATATAACTCCCCTCTCTAGTAAGGGTCAAATAAATACTAGTGTGCACACGGTAGACGAATAATCCCGCTACCCCGTCGTAGTAGCCCTGTTATGCTATCATATGCAAAAGTCTTATGAACTGAATATAGACTCATAATTATAGCTCAATTTCACATATAGCAACTTATTTTTATATCACATGCATCCAATAGGCACTTTGGCAAAAGTTAAGAAACAGGCCCGCTAGGACCCAATTTTGCTGACACAACTGGCAAGGTGAATTACGGGTCCATTTTAGGATTTTCGAGGAGTTTCTGGTTTTCTATATGGGGAATACATTCAGATGGTCTAAATGGTATTAATTTGAAGTTTAGGGTTAGGGGAAAGGATTAGGCCAAGTATCGGGTCAAAACACTATTTAGATCCCGAATCCCAACCAATGGAAGTTTAAAACAATTTTTGGTCAGTTCGGCGATTTAGTTTACATTCCAATTTAACTTTTTAAATGTGACTAGGGTTTTAAGCATCAAATCAAATGTAATATATATAATATGCCATATGAT